>CM057134.1:13030720-13288885 GCA_029964075.1 Patiria pectinifera
AACACCGATAATCACATTTGTAAAAGAAAATTAGCACATGCTGCGGGTTAACTGCGTGATCATGGAATTTTTTGCAAATTCCTCCGAAATATGGACACAATTTCACTTGAGCTCGGTAATTTCACAGGCCTTTGGAGTAGAATAACGTTGCAGAACAGTATTCACTATGTTTTTTTATTTATTATTTTTTTTTTACAGCTATAGGCCTACATAGTATGCAGGTTTGCAATACCACTGAATGAAAAATCCGTATCATTTTTATCTTTCAATGAAATCTAATTGAAAGCATTGTTAAATCCGAAACTAAAAGTGTAAAAATGTGACCTTATATAAATTATTAAATGTATGGGACCCATCAAAGCGAATGGTTCTTATAAATACATTTGTTTTTAGAGATGGAAAGAAACTATATGGAAAAAAGTTAAACCAATATTGTTTGTTAAAAAAGAAATTGTAGAAATGCATGGGTTAGGGCCTATGGGTGATGTGTCTCTTATCTTGCTTATTACTTGAAACGTTTTCATTCTTAAGACAGTACGTAATATGTTGCCCACATGTGTTTATTAGAACTTGCAGACTGTAATCCAGCTTGTGAAACAGAGGACAAAATAACGCCCCACGAAACCGAAAACTCCCTTTTCGACTTTAGACAGAATGTTCACTATTTTGATACAAAAGCCAAATTGACCGCATTTGATCGGTTTTCGACACTTGATAGATTTTCAGAGGTTCCCCTCTATTAAAACTCAATGTGCGTTTCATAAGGTTGACTAGGTTACGCTGGTTAATATTTATATAAAATGATAAATGATTATCTATGGCTTATCTTGGGCGGCTTCGCAGAGTGTCGGAGGTTACGTGTATTACTCGTCACAGATGGCAACCAACAGTGGTTCACAGTCCAATTCCTATTGACTGCCGACATCGTGCACGAGGTGTTTTTTTTCGCATTTTCAACCTAAGAGATCCGTGTCGAATCTGTGGTGAGACCCGTAGCTAAAAAAATATCGAAAAGGTTTTCCATTTTCCACTTTACAACCATGGATGAGAAGCCAGACAAGTTTGGTGAGAGGGCAGTCAAGTTCGATGAGGAACCGCTGATACGACCGGTATGTATTTTATTTAATTTGTTCCCAGCATACGAGCACTGGTAAAAATGGTAAAAGACTTTAATCTCAAGCAAAGGGCATAACTGATTTTGTCTAACAAAACAGGCTTAAAAGTAATGATTAACATTTGCGAACATAAACAATAAAAACTACCAGATTATTATGAAATGCCTTACTTTACTGTAAGTGAATAAAAGTAAGTATTCTGTGAAATCATGACACCTGTATGCCATATGGCACCTGTCATTTTCAAGAAAGGTGGCATTTTTGTATCAATATCCAACGATGATGCGCCGACCATAATTGAGAAAAATCTGACTTTTTGTTTCAAATACTGCCCCCAATTTACCAATTAATTTAGTCCACATTTTGTTTGCAATCAGTCACACGTCCTGAACGAGTGCAAGCCAGCTAGTCTGGTTCCCTGACCTAAAAATTCCAGACGTCTATAAATGGCTCCGTTCCGTCAGAAGTATAGGATCAGGGAACCAGACTACAAGATCTAATATATCTAAACAGAGTTACAAAGGAAACTTACCTATCCAAATTAAAGCTGAAAATTTTCAGCATGAGCTGTGAGAAAAGTGTGAAAAGTGTTGATCCTATTATTTCCTTACCATCAAGTAAAGTATTTAATTTTCTGGTAGATTTGACTTACTTTATGTTTGCAAATGGTCCATTCGGCCTTTGCAGTGCTCAATGCATGCTATGAAACTTTTGTGTTGTTAAGGTATCTCTGTCACTCGAAATATGTTAACCTGAAATGCTCAAATGTTTGTATTGTGTTCTGCTTTTACTTGTAAATGAAGCGAATTGTGCATCTCTGTCACACTTGTGCAAGCAATTGGAAAATAATCCACACCCGAATTTATCAAGGATTTTCTGTGTTTTATTAATACCATTATGTCCGTTATTTTCATATCTACATTGTCTGCCTGCAACGGCTGCATTATAACATTTACAAGGCATATTGAATTTTCAGTGCAGTGGAATATAATGGAAGAAAACACCGTCAGATTGTCCAAAACTATGCTAGATATAAACGGTAGGATCTGTCCACCCATTTATAGCTCCAAATTCCAAAGTCGACAGTTATATAATACCAAAAATAGACTCAACATTTGAACTTCAAACTTGTGCGCTTGCTGGAAACAACTTGAAGCTACTTGAAACTAAACTTAGCTACTGTTATATATATATATAGCTAATGTTGTTTATATTGCACTCGATATGACAATGTTGCACTCGTCTTCGACTTGGGCAATATTGTCATAGCTCGTGCAATGTATTCTTGTATTCACAAAGTCATCCAATATTATATAATTATAATAATGACGTAACTTCACTCTCTGATTTCCAGAGTAACCATTCGAATGAAAACCGCTCCCTCCGATTGAAACAAAGGATATGACTGAAATCCATTCAACCGACATAGAGTTTTCACTTTTTGAGTTGCTTTTTAGAGCAATTCGATCTAAACTGTATGGTTATTGTGGCCGTGAAGTGACATTACCGGTCAAGAATATTTGTCTTTGTGACGTCGTGGTTTTTTCTCAGTAGTCGTGAATATTTTCGCGGCGTCATGCGATGATATTTTTGCGACGCCGTGAATATTTTTGCGACGCCGTGTACATTTTTCACGAGTAGTCGACAGCGTGAGACAAATTCACGACGTCGCGACAAACCGTCGCAATAAAATCCAGACCAGATGCACGAATAGTGGTTTATTGTCACAAATATGTTCCCAGTTACTTACAGGTAGCAGACCAGTAAATAAACTTCCATTGACCCCAATGGTAAATGCTCCCACTTCAAAAATTCCGGAAAAATACTCACAACTCTCCAAGGTGTTCGAGACACACATCAAATTAAAGCTTATTTCATCATCTTTCATTTTCTTTTCAATTTTCGGGGGGTCAACTGATGACTTTTAGGAGAAATTTCCATCTGAAGATGATCACCCCTGAAAATAGTCCTGAAGCCCATCGCCATTTTGAAAAACGATGCCTACACTCCATTGCAAAGTAGAGCGCTTTTAGGGTCCAAATTACATCAAAATTACACAGAACTGCAAGCTCCAAGTCCTGTGCACGGTTTCCACCCATATTTTTTACAAACCCTTAAGTTCATGGCCCACAGCACGCTCAAATACCGAAGATTTTGAGGGCATGCAAATCGTGATTTGGCCGGCGCAGGCAATTTCGGACCGATTTACTGGTCTGCACCCTATAGAGAAGCGAGGTTTTGAAAAATTTCTCCAAACCACTTGTACGGCACGAGGAAGGATGGATGACTCATATTTCATCAAAAAATTGCGAGAAAAAAAATCTCTGACTGCGATTTCTGGCCTGAAAACAAGCCCTCTGTTTGCGGCTACCTTACTGTAGGGCGCCCCCAACGGGCGTGAATTGAGTTTTTGCTCCTTCCGACCCCAAATTTCCCCCCCCCCCCCCTTGTTCGCTCGAAATTGCTGTGATCGGAGGACGGTCCATCGGCCCTATTCAGATTTTGGGCGCATTTGTTGCGGAACCGCCATTGGTGACCCCTTTTGAAACGCTGCCCCCCCCAGGTTCCGCCCCCCTGAAAAAAAAACCACCCCGCAAACATTTGACAACAAACGGTGGAAGGCGCCATGTTGAAACTACAGAGAAGCGAGGTTTTGAAAAATTTCTCCAAACCACTTGTACGGCACGAGGAAGGATGGATGACTCATATTTCATCAAAAAATTGCGAGAAAAAAAATCTCTGACTGCGATTTCTGGCCTGAAAACAAGCCCTCTGTTTGCGGCTACCTTACTGTAGGGCGCCCCCAACGGGCGTGAATTGAGTTTTTGCTCCTTCCGACCCCAAATTACCCCAAACAACTCGTTCGCTACCAATTGATGTGATAGGAGGAAGGTCCATAGGCCATATTAAGATTGGGGGCGCATTTGTTGCGCAACCGCCATTTGTGACCCCATTTTGAAAAGCTGCCCCCCAGGTTCCGCCCCCCTGAAAAAAAAACCACCCCGCAAACATTTGACAACAAACGGCGGAAGGCGCCATGTTGAAACTACAGGTAGCAGACCAGTAAATAAACTTCCATTGACCCCAATGGTAAATGCTCCCACTTCAAAAATTCCGGAAAAATACTCACAACTCTCCAAGGTGTTCGAGACACACATCAAATTAAAGCTTATTTCATCATCTTTCATTTTCTTTTCAATTTTCGGGGGGTCAACTGATGACTTTTAGGAGAAATTTCCATCTGAAGATGATCACCCCTGAAAATAGTCCTGAAGCCCATCGCCATTTTGAAAAACGATGCCTACACTCCATTGCAAAGTAGAGCGCTTTTAGGGTCCAAATTACATCAAAATTACACAGAACTGCAAGCTCCAAGTCCTGTGCACGGTTTCCACCCATATTTTTTACAAACCCTTAAGTTCATGGCCCACAGCACGCTCAAATACCGAAGATTTTGAGGGCATGCAAATCGTGATTTGGCCGGCGCAGGCAATTTCGGACCGATTTACTGGTCTGCACCCTGAAGGTTCAACAGTGTGCATCATATGGGATAGCAGATATTTGCCCCGCGTGTTGAGCAACATACCTTGTTAATTGAGTTCGTATTGTGTTTGTAAAATAAAGTCACGCCAATTCATTAAAGTTTTGCTATCTGAGTTCCCCTCCATTGAGTTTTTCGACACGTACGATGAAGCATGCAACGATAGAAATAACACCCTCTATCGCGCCCGTTTAGTTAAATGTCCTCCAAGCTGATGAAAAAAACTATATATATTCGCGACAAAATTCGCGCCTCGTCGCAAAGAAAAATATTCACGGCTGGTTATGTCCCTTCAAGGCCACCATACTCTTTTGAAATTAATGAGTAAAATCAATCTGTCCCTTGAAAGCTAATATGGGGGAGCCCACCCCTCCCCCGTCGGCTCTCCTCCCCCGTCACCATGGGTTGAAAGACCCTGGACCAGGGTTAAAAGACACCCGCGGAGTCTTCCAAATAATAATCCGGCTTGACTGACAACGTGGATAAACTGATAATCAATAATGTTTGAACATTCAGTGTGGCGTCCCTCTTGCAAAATAAATATCGCTTTCCCTGTCGATCGATTTTCGGTTGTTTTTTTCCAAGGGAGGTTTTTATTTAAAAAACAAACAAAATAAACCGGTTGATTTTTGAGGGTTTTCGATGAATACATATACGTAGACGGCTGGGCTCGGCCCCTGCAGACAGCCGGCAGCGTAATTTTTATTCCCAGTTTAGGTGTCATGAATAATTCATGTTTATCCTTGAGAACGGACAATGACATCAACAGCATTGTTGTTAGTTACTCAACTAGTTACAATACATTAAAGCATTTTAAAGAACGGTTGTCGTCGAGCTACCACACAGTAGCCTAGTGGATAGCGAGATGAGCTATGGATACAAAGATCCCTGGTTCGATTCCACGTCGTCGCTGCTCATTTTCATCAGCTATTTTTCTTCTCCAAATTTATCACTGAGATAATTTTAAATTAAGGGGAAAATAGAACGAGAACCTAAGTCTTGCAATGATTCAAAGGAAAAACTGAATTATTCATGACATTGCCCCTAACCCTCCTAGGAAAAAAAAATACGCCAGCCGGCAAAGTATCAAAAACGTGTTGAACCAATGTGCGGCAGAATCCTGACCTTATGCTCGGTTGGAACATAAATGATCTATAAAACACATTTAATACGGGCGCTTCCCAAAAGTGCGCCTCCAAGAGTTTGCAACGCGTTGGCCAATCACAATGCGCAAAATCTGTCGACCCAATGCGCGTTTGGAAAAGGTCGAATGATTTCGCGCATTGTGATTGGCCAACGCGTTGCAAACTCTTGGAGGCGTACTATTGGGAATCGCCCGTATTGAACACAACTTAAGCCCGACTGTACGTGAGTGCACCATAATGATGACTAGCGTAAAACAACATCACGCATCGGCATATGGCATGTGAGAGCTGCTGTGTGGTTTTCCGTGAAGGCGCTATGAATGTTTCAGTATATGTGACATCAAAAATTAGTATAAGCCTATCCACGTACTGTTCACGCTGGTTTCACCATGAAGCACTGCAGCTATGCCAAGGCTCTCTATTTGAAACTCGGAGACATAATACGTCCATTCATAGAACGAAATCCCCAGTCCATTCATGGACATACCGGGTGCACACACGTAAATAGGCCAAAAATCCGCCCGCGAGCTCATGAATAAAAGTTATACACTCAAAGTTCGTCTATGAGAGTTCTGAGAGCCGTGGAATTGGGAACTTGAAGACATATAACACCACTGTAAATCTGGCCTAGACATGGGGCTTCCAAATCTGATTACTTTGAATGCAATTGAGGCTGAAAGTGGCGCTATTTAGCCATGTTTTGGAGGGATCTTTTTTTTTTAATAGCTATACTTTTCCAGTTTGGGAAATATCATTCGTGTTACTGTTAGGGGTGGTGTTCTTTGGGTGAGAATTTCTTCAAGACGTCATTGGTCAACCCACCAAAAATTGAAAAGAAAATGAAAGGTGACTAAATGTTGATCATCATTTTCCTGTGGAGCCTGAACACCTATAAGAGTTTTTGAAGTACAGTACATGTATGGGGAATTATCACTGGTAGTCAGGTTGCATACGGTTGAAATCGTGACCGACTGGTCCAAAGCACCAAACTTGGCAGATAGATTCTTATAGCCCCAGAGAAGATATTTAGAAGGGGTGACACCTGAAATTCTTTTGAGAAGAGTGCCTAATTTGCATAAAGCGTTAATCCCTGTCATGTAATATATCTATTCCCATATTTGGGTAGATTGTTTTATTTTTGAAAAGTATGTTTTGGGAATTTACTTACATATCCTTACATAAATAACATTTTCTAAAGAATATCGGACACTTGAAGATTATGAGGACATTATAAAGATCTATTTCCTTTTCCCTCAGATATTATCAAGTAGTTTGGCAAACCTCAGTATTGATGAACTTCAAATTTACAAAGTTACTTAATGACACAGTTATCCTAACAAAAATAAATGGGAAATCATGTGAAAAATATCATTAATCATCTTGATATTTAGCCCTCAAAAACAAAAAGGGGGGAAATGAGGTGTCCGTAAATTGGGCTAAAAATTACTTGAAGCCTGACGTGGAGGACTTGATCAAGCTCCCCGTTTTTGTGTTCTGGGCTAAATATCACAATGTTGTTGTCCACATGATTTTCCATGAAGTCTTAATCGAGTAACTGTGCCAGTAAGCAACTGGTGAATTTGAAGCTCATCAATACTATTTGGCAAGACTACTTGATTATATCTGGAGACAAGGTTAATGAGCGCAACTTTAGAGTATAATAGTAGCCATTTTGAATCGTTACTATGTCCTCATAATTATCCAGTTAGTCTTAAATGCTTTAGAACATGTTATTGAAGTAAGGATGTGTAATCCCCAAAATATACTTTTCAAAAAAAAAAAAAAATGTACTCAAATGTGGGAATAAATGTATACACGAAAGGGATTAATGATTTAAGCAAATTAGGCACTCTTCCCAAAAGAATTTTCAGGGTCACCCCTTCAGAATACCTTCTCTAAGGCTATAACAACATATTTGCCAAGTTTGGTGCTTTGGACCAATTGGTCACGATCTTATCAAAAATTGGGTCTAAGCCACCTGACTATCATGAGGGGAAAAGAATAGGCAAGAAAGTCAAAAATACAGACACACACTTTGACACATGCTTAGCTCTGGAGAGTCCCAGACGGTGTGTAATCTGTGCTCGCTCGGTCCAATATTTGAATATAATTTTGTAAGTTTAGAAGAGAAATCGGTCCTCGGATAGGGCAATCATCACCCGATGAATAGTACATGGAAGCGCACATTATTAGAAACTGTGCATACTTTGGTGACAGCATTTTCTTGGTTCTCCAAGAAGAAAGCGAGGTAAAAGACAATACATACATTCATAAATCGTAAAACATATTTGCGTTTATACTCACGTAGTATTAGTATACCGGGCGTAAATGATTTTAATCATAAATGGCATAAAGCTAATAATAATTTACTAAATGTGTAAAGTTTTGATATTGTTTATCAATTTATAACAACAAAAAATGGTCCCAGGTTATTTTGAACCGGGTACATGTGCTAGCAATATAAATGCAGAGCCAGGGAAGTACCGAGCCTAGAGACAACTATATGCACGTTACATAATTATTTTAACCGATTGTGACCGCTTCTCGTTAACCGACGCAAACCGCGGCAGCACAAACCGACAACGTTGTGCCCCACGATGAACACTGCGCAAATATCGTTTCAACTGGTGTGGGTCGTTATTCCCTTGAATTTCGGTTTTATCAAAAACATGTGCATGTATTGAGAAAATCAAATCAACAACGCACACGCAGACTCCTGCAGCACATGTGCATGCATGCAAATAAATAAAGCAAACTGTGGCGAGGCGTTGTGAACGAGATCCCGGTTGCGACCGCTAGATGATGGTGTAGGCCTAAGTGACTCGCTTTTGGTATTTTCAACCTATTTGCACCGCTAGCGACGTAGAGGGCAGATGAGTATACATCAGAAGTTTAATCCGGTGTCAAATGAAAATCGGACTCGTAATAAAATCGGACTCTTTTTCCCCTTTTATTGGTTAAACCCTCTCACGTGACCGGTCGCCCTCCTAATTATCTATGCATGAGCATGAGCAATATCACCAATGAGTCCGTATTTCATAAAACCTAAATTCATGCTGCACCGGCTGTGGCAGGGATGAACCGTGAGGTGAAGCAGAAGCGGTAAGGTAAAGGAGATTTAAGTTATCCTCTCGAGTTTGGACATAAAAAGGTCGCCTGGTTTTTATGCCCCGCCCACCCTCCTCAGTAAGGTTGCTTGTTCGGACTCTGGTTTCTACGCTCGAATCTTTCTTCCCCATAGGCAGGGTGTGCATGGACTTATAAAAAGCCTATAGGGTCATTTGCTTTTCATGCGTATTGGTTGTTTCCAATAATAAAACGGGTAACACCACTCAAATTCTGTTGAAGTTTCAGCTCAGTGGATAGTACACTTTTCGAGAAAACAAAAAACAATACACATGATCGCGACACACGATTTCGTCAATAGCACTCTTTTTTTTCAAAAGTCAGTTAATATTAACTGATCGTTGGGATTCACCTACAATAAATTTCACGGGGCGTACGGTACTAGTCTATAATCCAAGACTTAGTAAGCTTGTCGATAGTTAGTCAGTATTTACTTTTCGGATAAATGCAAATGATATATGCCTTTAACAAACGACATTGGTAATATACGAGACATTTCGATGTACGGTACTATATCACGGATAATTATGAGGGGAAAAAAAAAGACATTTGGAGAGGACCAAGTGTGGGTAAAATAAACGGAAATAAGTTTTGATGTGTTTGATGTTTCCCCTTAAATTCTGTTTGTGTCATTACTGACCTCTTTGCAGCTGGTTTTGTATGAGAAAACAAAACTGTAGAAAGGACCAAGTGTGGGTAAAATAAACGGAAATAAGTTTTGATGTGTTCGATGCTTCCCCTTAAATTCTGCTTGTGTCATTACTGACCTCTTTGCGGCTGGTTTTGTATGAGAAAAGAAAACTGTAGAAAGGACCAAGTGTGGGTAAAATAAAAGGAAAAAGGTTTAAATGTGCTTGATGTTTCCCCTTAAATTCTTTTTGTGTCATTACTGACCTCTTTGCGGCTGGTTTTGTATGAGAAAACAAAACTGTAGAAAGGGCCAAGTGCATGGGTAAAATAAACGGAAATAAGTTTTGATGCGTTTGATGTTTCCTCTTAAATTCCGTTCCTGTCATGTGACTAATTCCGTTTGTCATGTAACTCCCATCTTTGCTGTTTTTGGGGTTTTTTTTTAAAGTATTATCGATACATGTCACATGCCTCCCCTCAACCTTGAAGTGGCATCATCATCATTGAATAATGTCAACACATACCAGGAAACCAAGTGAAAACAAAATATCTGTATGTGCCAACTTGCACAGATGAGGGTGGACCAACTTCATTATGTACAGTGGCGTAGCCGGGGGGGGGGGAGCGACAGCCCCCCCCCCTGAAAACTTGTCGCCCCCAGTCGCCCCCACTGAGATTTTGAGTTTCTAAAAAATATCATTGATCTACATGACGAACCCCATGATATGTTCTAGCCCCCCAGCCCCCCAGCCCCCAGCCCCCACAGCCCCCGCCCCCAGCCCCCTCCTGAAAATTTCCTGGCTACGCCACTGATTATGTATTACACATTAGGGATTAACGATTTATGCAAATTAGGCACCCTTCCCAAAATAATTTCAGGTGTCACCCCTTCAAAATATCTTCTCTAAGGCTATAACAACATATTTGCTAAGTTTGGTGCTTTGAACCAGTTGGTCACGATCTTGTCAAATATTGGGTCTAAGCCACCTGACTATGGTGTCTATGGGAATATGTATACTTGTGTGCACCCATACACGCCTTCTAGTCAACACGCATGCGCCAGACAATCCCTTATCTTTCCCCCTCCCGAGGGTACCATGTGATGTAATCAAGGACACGTACTCGGACAATAACCCGTTTACCGCTTCACGTGCACTATAGTGTTGCCCATAGAGAAAAACAACTATAGACGGAGCACAAGACTACAGGATCGCTATTGTAGTATTGAGGTCCAAAACAACCTCACAATCTTTTCTTGAGCATCCTTCTCCTGGATTTGCACCTCATTCCAAAAATGGGAAAGTTTAAATATTCGTCTGCTGGTACTTCTGTTAAACAGGGCAAATTGACGGTATGGCTGGGTTTGTCCACATTCTCCGTGTCGGTGGGATCCTCCTTGCAGTTCGGCTACGGGACCGGTGTGCTGACGGCACCCTTGGGCTTCGGGGTAAGTGCGCATCGAAACTATGAAAATTCAAATCTCTCATTAAAAGAAGCAAACTCTAGGCCTTTTTCAAAGCTAAACAGATGGTGTTTCCTTGTCCATATTCCAAGCCTCAATTGCCATTTCCAAGAGCTGCTGTTTGCCGCTTTCCAATCAAATGTCTTGGAATTTGGAAACAGTTTTATTTTTCAATTCGATTTGTTAATCGAATAACAAGTAGCTAGGAAACTGCCACTTGTAGTATATCTTTTCATTGTAGATTAAACACCGACTATAATGTTTCACATTTGAAGCGTCATTGCATATGATACAACTTTAAAGGTAGCTACTATAGAATGGTTATTCAGTATAGGCACCATTTTGAATAAAGTTATTATATTATACAGTCAACTATAGTTGCACTGATCTAACAAGTTTAAAAAACTGCTTTAAATAGAAACACATCACCTTTTCCATTCTGATCATCTTACATCATCACAATTTTTTTTATCCACTTCGAGATATATGACTAAAAATGGAGCACACAAATGGGAACATGTGTCGCAAGAATCATTCACCCATTAGATGGTCCAAGCAAGAAAATAAGATTGGTATGAGAATTTGATATTGGCAAAAAGAACTTACATGGAGCCCTTTAATTGTTATGTAATGCAAGAAGCCAGACGGGAAACTGATTCCCTTCCATCGAAAATAGACGGTTGCCATTTTACCGCGCTTGACAAGACAGCCATGCATGATGCATTATGAATGGACTGCGCCCATGGTCACTCAGTGACTGCCTGCGTACGCCTCTGCCCCACCCCCTGCCAACCCCCCAAACACTTTCTATAAATTATCTCGTAGTGAATAGAACCATAGAACCAAGCAGTCTGCATCCGCAGCACAAATATGCCAAGGAAAGCAATCTGAAAGGTCCTCTTTCTTGTCAAGACAGGCAAACAAAATGTGACACAAACCTCCAGAATAATGCTTTTGGGTAAAGGCCCTTTCTTCACGAAATCTTAAGGCTTTAGCCTTGGAAGTTGGAAATCAACTATAACTAAGAACACTCAAAATATTCACCCTCACGGGATCCGATTCATTTCCATACGTACATGACCAACTAATTCATGATAAATATGTCTTTAAAAGCTCATTTTCCTGGGATCCGGCTGCGTTATCGTTGCACACTAACGGCCTGATAAATTTGATTACATAACAGTATATTATTTTACAATGTGCGTTGGTAAACGGTGCATTTGCGCCATGCCCAAACAATGTGTATTCGGCATGGCGTACGACCTTGTGCTAGGTTTCATGGTGATAAAATTGAGTATATAACGATTATGTCAGCAACTTTGATTCGTGTGTACGCTACTGTTTTGTTACTGCTGGAGACTGTTGTTTTGTAGGGTCATTACCCGGAGACTGAGGAGGAAAAATTTACCAAATTACAAAATAAGGTGTGTACGTTTCAAAGGCCAGTCTTGAATTGAAGGATTTAAAATAGCGCTATTGTATTCTCCGTTCTCTTAGCTTTGCTTATCGGTAAAACTGATAAGATTTGGTTTATTTGTTCAATAGGGATGGGGTATCGTCATATTCAAGCAAGTTAGAACACAGTTTGGGTTATGTTGGGTAGATACTTCACATGTTCTTACTGCAAACGAACAATAGAATATGTGTGCATTTCAAGTTGAGCACTTGGCAGAAAACAAATGTGAACAATGGACATCGTTGCTGAAAACTCCATCCGTACTAAGGGCCAAACTTGCAATAATTTCCCAAAAAAATCATCTCTTCTAGTCCTAGACAATATTTAAAATCTAGAAATGTTCACTTCAACAACAGTTCGCTGACAGGAAATAACTAATAGAACAATCTTAACATGTATGTAAATCATTTTAGTTCTGTTTACCAACTTCGAAAAAGTGGTGTATTGGGTGTAATATTTCTACAGAACATTGCCCTCACTAAATCGTTTGGTTGATTTCTTTTTAAATGTAGGCCAAAACATAACCTATATTTATACAATGAATTCCTACAGCTAAAATACACCGATGAACAATCATGAGACTAATTGCTCACAATTAACTCCTAAATAATACTAGTACCTATGCTTAAAGATCATACCAAAATGGTTCGTTATCTAACGTATTGTACAAAAGCAAACCGCCATCCTCCACTCCATTCACTTAACAGTTAACTGTTAACACAATAACAAATGCTGCTTGCTCTATTATTATATGCTCCGTCCACGCATAGATGCAAGCGAATCTGCACCGTACGCAGCTTATGCATATCGCTATTGATATGGTTACGTAACCCTTCCAGCGTACCGACACTGTCCGTTTATAATCCGTTGGCGATTTGTGAGATAATGATCAGTACCTTACACCATGCATAGTATATACATATATACATGTACATGTACATCATAGTATAGCTGTACACAGATAGAAAAGGAAATAAAGAAGGGGATTGAGCGTTGTGATTGTGAGGGGAAATTTAGCTGTTGCAACTGTGTGTGCATCCAAACTCGTGTTAATTTATTTTTATTACACGATTGACGAGTCGACCTGGCCAACAAAAACTGTTATATAAGTGCAAACCATGTACCAAAGTCAAACACCTTCGCTCTTTTCGCATAATGAAGTATTGCAAGGGCGTCTGATAGGCTACATTATTTTGGTACAACTTACAAGGAACTATAATAAGTATGGGAATAAGAAGTAAACAGCAAAAATAACAGCAGTAACCTAGATCTAGCGACGGTGTTACAACACGAGCTGATCGAACAGGCAACTGTTTAATAAGTAAAAAATATCCAATCAGTCTTTTCCAGTGTAGAATTTGTTTTAATTTGGAGGAAAAAAAATATGTAAACGTTACCTCCGGTTTGATGACGCCATCGCTTGAAAATTTGCTCACTGAAATTGATTTAATAGACAGGATACTAGAATATTAAAAGTACACAAATGTATTTAATGTATGCATCGATAGCATCTTACTTCCGGTTTGATGACGTCACAGCAACAATGTAGCTGATATCATTATCTGTGCCATGTTATTTGTGCCACGAACATCGCCACTGGATTATGGATGTAAATTATATGCATTGTAAAAAATGAATTGCATCGAAAAACTAAAATTGGTCAATTTCAAAATTCTTCCTATTTTAACTTCAGGTTTGATGACGTCATGATTCTGAACCCTCGCTATGCAATGTCTACCTGATTACACAAAAAAAAATGTGAACAGTGCTCCATTTGAAAAGTTACACTACAGTTCAGAGTAATTTTTCAAATTTTGTCCTTAAATCGCTCGTAATTTAATACCAGATGTCGTCATGATGAGTCACTTTTTTTCTTCACATCTTCAAACCTAGGTTGAGTAGGTTCAAGTTCATATTTGTTTTCATCTTCACCCCTTGACCCATATTGCGTAGAAATTAACTCTATTTCAATTTGAGGCTTCCGTTGGTATTTTGAATTCACCAAATGTTGTCCTTGGTAGCCACGGAAGTAAAGGTCAAGCAACTTCAAATACACATCAGAAATGTGTATCAATTAATGGTTATTATGATAACAAAGTATGAACATGATTTATCATTTTGTTCAGTAGTTATAAGTGTAAGAAATTGGTCACATTTTGAACTTGTAATCATGACGTCAGATTAATATCGCAGCTTGGTACCAGGGTTGATATTTGTTCAAGGTTTCAAGTTTATACCATATATATAGAATAAAAGTCGCGGAGAATTATTGTCCGGGAAAAAGAAAGAAAACGAACGATTTCAAAACGGTGATGGGGTGGTGACCAATGAGAAAAACTAGGCACAGGTTTGATTTTCTCTTCTTTTTCACAGTACATCAATGATTTTTACAACGCGTCCAACTATCAGCGTCGAGAGGCCTACGTTGACCCGGGCACCATGACGTGGTTGATCGCCTTCACCACGTCCCTCTACTGCGTTGGCGGGGCTTTCGGTGCGCTCCTCGGCGGTAAACTTGCCGACATCCTCGGCAGGCAAGTAGTACCTGTTTTTTTCCCCCAACAACCATTTCTTTTACCAAATTCATAGATTTATACAAGACCACTCCTGATCGAGTCCTGACGTAAAATGTCGTCTTCTTTAACCGTTAGAAACGTGCCACGATATCTAATTCTGCCCCCACTCCCTCCTAAAATAAATTGAGAGAAAACGAGCCAGTTTTTTTCATAGAAACATCTGAAATTCATCAAGTATTAGGCACTCAAAATATGTACCCCTTTTTGGAGCCAGTAAAATCCGCACAACTCCCCACTTTTATTGTAAGTCCTCACACGTCCTACATTAAAGATGCGTTCCATCCCCGTGCTATTTTCGAAAAACGATCCAAACCAAAATAGATTTTCGTCATTGCCATTATAAAGGAAATTCACCTTTAAATGAGACATCAAACAACCAAAAAATCCACCGACATTTAGTTATTGAATGGTTCTTTACGAAATTGGAGTTATTATGTGTCAGGCAATAATTCTGCTCTTGCGGGGTGGGTTTATTATTTTGTGCGCAAAATGAAAGCCCTCCCCCAGAGAGTTTCAGACGCCCCAAATCGGAATTCATAGGTTTTCCCCATTAAAACAGAACATACAAATTGTAAATTCGTTAGGAGAAAAAGAACCGTGGATTTTTTTTAAGAGCACGGGATTTGCAACTTTATGTCAAGTCAAGTCAAGCTTTATGAACTTGGATAAATACTTTCCTTTTTCATATCCCCTTACCTGTTTGCAGCGACCACTCCGTTGCTATGTCTGCAGCACGATGACTCCTTGTCCATATATATCTAATGGATTATCTCCTTCCAGGGGCGGCGGAACCGGGGAGTGGGCAGGGGGCACCCCCCTCCCGATGTTCTCAGTCCAACAAAAGTGCCCCTCTCGCAGTTATATTTGTGCCCCTCGAGATGAAACTGCAAAACTTCCCCTCAAACGCACACGTATAATTAAAGCATATTATCGCGCGTCAAATAAAATCGTCTCCTCACTTGTAATGCAAAACTACCCCTCTCGCATTAACAAGATTGTGCACCTTCTCGAGATGGAAAAGTACCCCTCGAAAGCACAAAATTCTTCTCGCAAGAATATAATTGTGCCCCTCTCGAGATGGAAAATTGGGCATCAAAAACAATAGCGCTCCTCTCGCGATAACTTCTCGAGATGGAAAACTGCCCCTCGAAAACACAATTAGTGCCCCGCTCACAGCTTAAAAACTGTGCCCCCTTTCAAGATGGAAAATGGTCCCTAAAAAAATTATAGTGCTCTTCACGTGAATATAATGGTTACTGCAGAACTGGCTTTCGCGATAAACAAAAAATTGTCTCTTTTTATAACGAGGTAAAAAAACCCACAAAGAGCAAGATGGACAAAGTATTCTTTTGTTCCTCGTCATATGGGTTTATATAGCGTAATGAACGGGACCATATTCTTTTCCTCCACTTTCACACCGACGTAAGGTGCCCCTTTTCTGAGAAAGTGCCCCTTTTTTTGGTGTTGCCCCCAGTTTGAAAAGCTTTCCACCGCCCCTGTCTCCTCGCCTCCCATTGGCTTAGTGGAATTGCAATACTTGAACAACCAAAGATTATTTCATATATACTCAGCATGCACTAAACAACGCATTCAAGTGGCTGTACCTGTAGCTTACAAGTGAAAGGGCCCATACAGCATTTATTTAGGCCAAAAAAAAAGTCTCCGGTTTCTGGTATGCGCGCGCGTCGCCGTAGCCATGCGCGTCGGCAAAATGAAAAAGTTTTTTTTCAATGAAAGATGATGTCTCAAAACCGCCAAACTCACTGGTTTGACTGGAATCCTGCTGCTGCACAATTTTAACGTGTTTTTAGATTGGGTTATGGTCGAGAACAAGCTTTATGTGGCCTCTCTAAACTCCCATATATTTGCACTAAGTTTAGTCGGGCACCATTTGCAGTCATCAGCCGACATTTGAAACAAAAAAATCAGCAAAAAAAAAAAAAAAAGCCGCGTCGCCGCACCACTTTTTGGGCAAGCTCCATACCAGAAACCGGAGACTTTTTTGTTTGGCCTTATCGGTTAGTTTCTATTTTCGGGCTCTCGTTTCACCCTCAGTCAGTGAAATTTTGAAATCTTCAACTTTGCAGGAAGGGCGCCCTCCTCCTCAACAATATCTTCTCCATTGCAGCTGCGCTGATGTTCGGGTTCTGCGGCGCCGATTTCGCCAACAGTTTCGAGTTGGTAATGCTGGCACGAATCGTTATCGGATTCATGGTCGGTAGGTATACATGTGCCAGGTATTGATTCATAAATTGATCCGAATAGATTTTTTTTTTAACCTCCTGACCGATTCATCGATTTTATATTTGAAACCAGTTGACCTTGATATGGGAATCAATTGCCCTATTTATAGCTTCAATGACTGGCGATTGAAGACTCAAATAATCAATGTATCGATTAATTTAACCAAAAACCAACCGACCGCCCGATCGATACACTGACCGTGGCCCGGTTTATGAATCGATGCAATATGTGATTGATTTAGTGAAATGATTGATTTAATTAATTGACTGACTGACCAAAAGATTGACCAGTGGATGTCATGTTGAGGTTTGATTCTATATTTGTAATTGACTCGACTGGTTAAATATAGAAAACGGTAGTCTATGAATCTCACATATCATACGAACACGTGAGCGAATTACGTTAATATCGATTGCAACTTTATCTATATTACCAAACAAATTATATCAATTAATAATTAGACTCAAAAAACGTGTTTGACAACAAAGATGTTCAAAGTGTTTTAGTTATCTCCGTATCGTAATTGACAATTTTCAAATCACTCAACCTAAACCTTCAAGAGTTCTGTGATAACTGATGCTTAACTTGATGACTGCATTACCAGGTTGTTCCATCACCATCGTGCCCCTGTATTTGGCCGAGATCTCCCCGGTCAATCTACGGGGAGCCGTCGGCACCTGCCACCAGCTTGCAATCACCGTCGGCATTCTCCTCTCGCAGGTAAACCTCGACTTGTATCCAACTTCTTTCTTTCTTTATTTATTTATTCCATTTCTTTACCCAGGGTATGCCCAAACAGTTTAAAACTGGTTTCCATTGGGGCCCTGCATACAATAAATAATGACTACAAACATGTATAAATATACAATTCATTACAAATACAATAAAATTCAATACAGTGAGATAAAACATTATAACTATAGAGGTTTAAGAAACTAACTATAGAGGTTTGAGAAACTTCGGGTCCATCTCTGATTTTGATTTGGCCGCCTGATGAGAACCTCAAGTCCTGTGTGGTGCGCCCACGATTATTATTATTTTTTATTATTATTATTTGGGGGGCGGGGTGGTGGGGGGGGGGGGTAAAACGAAATGTTGCTCCCGGAAAAAGTGGGTACAAAAATTGTCCGCCCAAAATTTAATATGAAAAGCAAGGGTGTACTAGGACTCTCCTTGGCATTGGTGTATGGTACATGATGGCGTACGCAGTGGCTGCCTTTTTTTGCGAACATGAAAAATTGGGTTGTTTTTTTTTGGGGGGGGGGGCATGGCCCCCCCTCTCTGGATCCGCCGTTGTGTCAGATGGGAGGGGTCTGTCTAAAGGTTTGTATCCTGCTTCGGGCAACATCGAAATGCTTTAACGTGAAACCAAACTAAGCGTGAGACCAAACTTTAGAAGAGTTGTTTTTGGTGAAGACAATAAAGATTTTAAAACTATTCATACTCCAGGTATGAACGGGATCACAGAGATGAAATTGAAGCTCAGCAGCAAGTGACTGTTGATTTTGCCTGCATGCCAAATTGCCAAATATGATCATCCCTTCGTATTTGATGTAATACATAATTGTATTTAAACAACAAACAAAAACACTGTCGTTATGTGATTACCTTTTCGTCCTAGGCGTTTGGTTTGTTTGTGTTGAACAAACCAGACCAGTGGCCCATCCTGTTAGCCCTGACCGGTGTGTTCTCAGCCATTGAGATCCTGACGCTGCCCTTCTGCCCTGAGAGTCCCCGCTGGCTGCTCATCAACAAGAACAAACCGGAGAAATGCAGAGCAGGTATGGGTTTTCATGTGGTGCACACACACACGTGCAAATGACATCACTGGACCACGTGAACAACAACAACTGGCATGCGCAATGTGTGCAGTAGGGTTGTAGTGGTGTTGTTGTAGACTCGAAGGTATTCGCGTGCTTCCCGTCCAAAAATCAACCAACATTCAGACGACCGGCCTATATGTACTCGACCAGCATCGACATTGCGAAACCTTGTTGTCAAAGTAAATGTTGCGTTGGGCTATTAATTGGTATACTGTTAGGCCTATGCATTGATTCTTGATCCGGCATTAACGAGACACCCACGAGGTAATTGGCTGTGTGCTGACATTTCTAGACAGCAGTGGTTCCCACCCATTCATTCGGAGTAAAAAACAGGGGCAAACAGCGAGGGAAACATATGTAGCAGACAGGGCAAGTTAGGGCGCGAACTATTATGGATAACCATAGTTCGACTAACTTCACTCTAACGAAAGATGGTAGGAGAACTACTAGGAGAGTAGTAGTCTACTATTTGGAACCAGACCACATGGCACGGGTGCATCTCTGGTTACCAATAACCGCGCGCAACATAGTACACAACAGGGAGACAGGACCCATAGTTTTGTGGTGACATTTTTGACCATCGTTTGACTAGAGGCTAGGCGTTTGCACGATTATAGTGCGCAGGCGTAAGTTACTTCACAATCAACCACTAGTCGACTTATGATCCTCGCCCGAACTTGCTCATAATCATTCTTGGCTTATCCTTGTCGTTAGAAAGCTCAACCAATAACAACAACAACCGAACCAGTCTTTGGGTTACGACCGTAAAATGCGCCATTGCTCCAGCCTTCCGCATGGTGGGCATGATACCTGATTGTAAGCAGATTCTCGGATCACATTCATGGACAGCAGTGAAATCTGAGTATTTCCAAATCTCGTGAAACCAACCCAATTCTTTCAAATCAGCCGAAGTAGAACAGGTCATGTTTGATTCTTGCAATAACGAATAGAACACCCGTCTTCATGTAGGCCTAGAGCTAGCCAATCATAGTCGTATTTAACTTCTTACCAAATCGGGGTAGTAATGCAGTATTAAAACCTACTACTTTCGTACCAAACCAATGAAAAAAAACTCTAGTGTGATGCGGATCAACCGTTTTGCTAGAGAATCCAGAAGTAGATGTAGATGACCTTAACACCAATCATTTCTAACATAGAGATATAACGCGACTGAAACTGTAACTGTCAGAAAATGCTTGAAATATTAAATGAATTCGAAGTGGCGGCCGAATACTATTATTTGAATACCTCTGTGAATAAGAAAAGAATGCGTGCCCTTCTGGTAGCATATATAGGCTGTGCAATGACTAAAAGAAACGGCCAATTCCAGCGGTTACGAAATGAAGCGTATAAATGTCCGTGGCACAGCCAATTTAACCGTTTCTAATTAATGATTCTGAGAAAATGATCCAAAATGTATAGTCTGTAATCTCCTTGACCTTACCAGGTTCATTCACTGAGCTCTTAAATGCTCTTTCACGAACTTAAAGGGAATGTACATCATTGGCTTTTGCTGTAATTTTCAGAAATTAACTATTTGAGGGGGTTAGTATAATAGATCAAATATTGTTTAACTGACATGTTTGAAGTTTTGTGCTTCGAAAATGCTTGAAAACCAAGAAAAACAAAAAATGTTTAAGTAGTCTGGTTCCCTGACTCCACTAACGATAAAATGGATCAATTTA
Organism: Patiria pectinifera; assembly: GCA_029964075.1. NCBI lineage: Eukaryota > Metazoa > Echinodermata > Asteroidea > Valvatida > Asterinidae > Patiria > Patiria pectinifera. The sequence continues at coordinate 13,051,524 of CM057134.1, forward strand.
TAGATGTCGGAAAATTGTAAGGTAGGCCTAAGGGAACCAGTCTAGCTGGCCTGCACCCGTTCATGAACATGTAACCAATAGCAAACAAAATTTGGACTGAAAAAAATTGTAAATTTGGAGCAGTAGTTGAAAAATAGTTAGGTTTTTCCAACGGTGGTCGGCCGACCACCGTTGGAAAGGTATACAAAGATACAATTTTCTTGAAAATGACTTGACACCAGGTGCCATAATTTTACAGGATGCTTTAGACTGTCATTTACCAACATCCTAGTAAGGTATTTCATAAAAACTTGGTAGTTTTATTTTTCGATGTTTGCAAATGTTGTATATTCCCTTTAACATAACACTGAAGAAATAAAGTTCATACATGTTTTTAATGAAATGTGAAATCTTGTGTGAATACCAATATTTAATACAATATTGCAAGATGAATCCCAGGATTTGATCGATCTTACCGATCGACAGGACAATGTCATTGGATAGGGGAGTCAATGAACGGGAGAAGTTTAGTTCATCATGTGTATACTTTCTTACCATTTCTCCCTGTCGGCAGCCCTGATCAGGTTGAGAGGGGATGACGACGTGGACGATGAGATTACGGAGATGAAAGAAGAGGCTTACAAGGAATCATCCGTGCAAAAAGTAAGGGGGATTAGTGCACGATCCGATTTTGGAAAAGGATGTGTCAATACTGTTACTGTGCTTGAATTGCAGTAGCTATAGGAACATGGTAGAACGGAATAAATACCTTAAATCATTATGTCTTTAACTGGTTCCACCAATTTAACAGGATCATCTGAACAACTCTTGGAATCTTATCAGAATTAATGTAATCTGATCTGGTCCGGTGTATTCTGATCATGTGAGTTTTAATCAAATCTGGAGTTCGATGTAAATGATCCTTTGAAGAAAATCATTTGCATTTATCGCATGAGTAACCTATACCCAATTATTATCAAACAGCTTACTTTGATTAAAGATTGTACTAAACACCCCGTGAAATTATTCCCTGTGGATATCATTTAGAGGAAAAACATAATAGGGAATTTCCATTCCAACGATCAATCGACTGATTTTTATTTGAAAATAAAGAGTGCTTTATGGACGAGACCATGTTTCGTGATCAAAACGATTGTGCATGGTTTTCACTGTCTTCTTAAAAAGTGTTATATCCAATGAGCTGAAACTTCAACAGGTTAGGATTTGAACATTTTTCTGTCGAGTTTGAGCAATGTTGTTATTGGAAACGAACAAAATGAAAAGTAAGTGATCATGTATGCCTTTTAGAAATCATATATCGATGACTTATGCTATCTTATCTGATCTCATTCCATCTGATTTCAGTCAAGACATAAGTAGATTCACTGATATCACTGTAAAAAAAAAAAGTTGGGCAAAATGGGTTGATAACTCGACCAACGCTGGTTGAATTATCAACTGCCAACAGTCTTGGGCAAATTCTTCCCAATAGTTTGACAGTATTTACCCAATTCAACCCAATATGAGATAATTTCATACCAATTCTGGGTAAATGACATTGCCCAACAGCGTTTTATCCAACCTTTTTTTTTACAGTGATCATATCCAACTCAACCTGAACACTACATGAAAGAAGATAATCCCAACTACCCAAAATTGCGTTTGATTGAATAAGCCCAATTAAAATGGAATCACACTATTAAATGTTAAACGATCTTTAAAACAAAGTCTGTTCTTGTCCTAGGTGGGCATGTGGGCCGTTGTCACCGCTAGTGATCCTACATGGAAGATGCCATTGGTTATAAGTGTGGTGCTGCATGCCGCTCAGCAGTTCTCTGGAATCAATGCTGTAAGTTAAACGCCTCCCCATCTACTTTCAAGACAAATGCTTCTGTTACCCTTCAATTCTCATATCACAAGGGAAAAAACACCAATATCAGGAAACACAATTTGTTTGTGCGGCGTTTTCTAAGTAGGATTTTTGGCGTCGGGATGATGTGTAAATTCAAATTGGGTTCAGTTTTCCCTATACACCGACGTAGTTATAAAAACTGTACTCTCAGTGTGTGGCTTTTAATGAGTTAAATTACTGGAGCGACTACTCAAAAGAAAGTGCAGGAGAAAAACCAATAGAACATGATACAACCTGAATAACTGAGTTATACAGTGGGGCTCTACAAAGACGATGCGGCACAAAGAAAGGCCACATTCAGATAAACATGTAGCTCACCAGTCTAAATAGTCCTGGGTCCGACATGACCCAGATTCCAGTCGGGCTTAATTGACCCAGTTTCCAGTCAGATTGGGCCCGGATTCCAGTCTGATTTGACCCAGTTTCCCAGTCAGGTTTGACCCGGATTCCAGTCAGATTTGACCCGGATTCCAGTCAGATTTGACCAGAAATCTGGTCAAAAATTTGACCTGATACTTCACAGCGTCAAAATGACATATTTCTTGGGCAAAAAACACACTTCTGCCAACTGAAGGTTTCCAGGTAGAAAATGACCCCAGAATATGCCATTTAGCCTAGAAAAGGGTTGTTTTGACCCTAAAAAGTTATCTCGTCATCTAACCCAGATTCAGGGTCAAATCTGACCCAAGACTTTTTAGAGTGTATACACCTCGGGTGGGAAGCGATTTGAAATGAATGTAGAGTCTCCAGCTCAAAATCCGTCACTTACTCATAAGTCATTTTTTCAAATACTTTCAAACTTTTTTTTTACACGATCCCTCAGGTGATGTTCTATGCAACCTACATCTTCAAACAAACAGGCATGTCAGAGGAAGAGGTTTCTTATGCAACTGTTGGATTGGGCGGTGTCAATGTTTTCATGACTATTGTCGCGGTGAGTGACACTGGTTCTTTGGGGGACACCCTAGGGTATGGAAAGGCGTGACATTTGTCCCATTCTGGAACACAAATGAATCTTGGGTCCAGTTTTGGGTTCAGATTTCTGCTTGGCATTCATGTTGCTTATAGTTCTATTATGCATCCAATGGTTCTGGCATGGTTCCAATTACTTCGGTTGTGGGTCCAGGTTCTCTGTTTGTCCCAAGTTTCAAGTCAACACTCTTTATGAGGTAATACATGTTAAAGTTCTTGTTATTTTCATAGTTCTGATGGACCCGAGAACCGACCACTGTTTTTATTCTTGATTAAATCACAGTTATAACGGTCCATATAAGTTGAATAACGTAAAGATATGACTGCTTTGCTGAAAAAAAACTCAGTGAAACTGGTTCTTTAGGAGAGAGTCTAGTAGGATGCAGATTATGTATATATATATGGCGCATTTCTTTCCAGGTAAGGAAAAAAACCTCCATTTGGTACGTTTGGTTTGGTTTCTGCTTGTCATATGAGATCTTGGCTCATAATTCAATTTTAGATTCCCATAGTTGGTTCTGGCAAACTTCCTATCCCGGGTTCAGATCCTCACTTTGACTTCAGTTTTAAGTCTGTTTCCTTAACAAAGAAATAAATGCTTAAGTTGTAATTGTTTAGTTCCATTTGGTTCCTAATTTCAGCTACAGTTCTTGTTCTTGTTAAAGTCACAGAACGTAATTATGGTTTAAGGATGCATGAAAGTATTCCACAAGTTGTAATATGACAGAACAAACAATTCCTGTTGACTTTGTCAGTTTCATTTATCCATGTCATTGTAGGTCTTTGTCGTTGAGCGTATAGGACGCCGTAAGCTCCTGCTATTCCCATTTGGCATAATGGCCATTGCCACAGCATTGCTAACTGTGTCCCTCAACCTACAGGTAAGTAGGTTGTGCATCTGCAACCACTGCAATCCATGAGCTCTTCTTTATGGGAGCTAGGTTCGGAATAGAGCCACGAAGAAGCTCACAGTGCACACGTAGACAAAGCGTAATATCATTGTCTCAAGTCTTGTTGTCTTAAAAAAAGTTGTGTCCTTCTGCAAAATGCTCGTAAGAGAAAGAAAAAATATCCCAAGGCCTACATGTCTGTGTTTCAAACCAGTGGCATTTTGCACGATAATGTTATGCTTGCCAAGATCAGTTCGGCTATGCGAATCTAAAAAGGTAGCGGCTTACCATAAATTTTAGTAACATGCAATGAAACGCACTGCAGTGCTCAAGTCAATACGTTTTTTGCAAGTTTGCACAATGGAACACTTAATAATACATCCCCCCGGAAGGACAGTTCTACTGTTACTACTTGAAGCATTCAATATAATTGTGTACTCTCCAAGATTGGGTACTTTATTAGTAAAATGGACGTTTCATGTTCATTACACGTGTGATCTATAACATCTGACAAAGCTAGAGAAAAAATTATTACAAAATACAGCTCTTTGGTGTTTAAAACTTCGGTGGAAATGTACTTTTACAAAATATGATTGTCTTACTTGTTAAAACAACTTTGCCAATTGTTTGCATCTCCAGTCATTTAAATTCAAGTACATGTATGTCATTTCACATGTAAAAGCAATCTTTTTTCCAAAAATTACTAAAATACATTATTACAAGGTGGAATACATGTACATCGATACCGAGTTCGTAGAATTATCATAATTCCCTCCCTCCTTTGAAAACATATATCACACGAAGTGTTTTAAAGGAGGTCTAGGGCCAACTGGAATAGTTGTTTCATTGAACACTTCTGCAACCTTAGGGCCTTTTCACACTAGACAAATCTCAGGGTTGACGCAGGGTTGGAGCAGGGTTGAAACATGCAGTGTTTCACACAACTGTGCACCAACCCTGCATCAACCCTGAGATTGATTCCACCCCGGGTTGAACTCAACCCAGCTCCAGACCAGGGTTGAGATTTCTCAACCCGGGTTGAAACTCCGCCAGGGTTCAAAACAGTAGCAATAAGCTTGATTTGCATGAAGCAAGTGTTAAACTATGTAGGGTTGAATGCGGGTTGGAAAATACAAAAAAGTCAACCCGGGGCGGCACTGGGTTCCTCCCCCCGGGGTTGAGTTCAACCTGGGTTGAGAGGCTGTAGAGTGATCAGGCCTTTATACTTTCGAACTGCAAAACTACAAAACATTGAAACAGAATTGAGGATTGAATACCATCACACAGAATGCTAACTAAAGCTGAGAATGCTACAGTATTGTCCACTATCTCCTACAATCTAAACACCAAAAGTTTTGCAAAAAGGCAGTGTACAGATTTGCATGGGAAACCTTTCATCTGACATTTGTGAGAAAGCAGAGATTACTATATCAACACTCAAGCATTTTGTTGACAGTTGGTCAAAGGATATCAGCAATGTTGTTCAAACTGCAACTAGTCCTCCTTCACTTAAAATATGTAAGCATTGTAATTAACAATTTTAAGTGAACAAGTTACAGTAAATGCCATGCATGTTGATGGGAGTTTTTCAATGTTCATTATTTGTGGGTTTTTCCTTTTTGAAAAATTGCATCATTAAAACCCCATATATACATGAAGTCTGCATGTAATACTACAAACAGGTAAGCAACTTGAAAGAAAGAAAAAAACGAGGAAACTCCAATCTTTACAAGACTTTGTATGGTGATTTTTAATTTTGAATGGTTAAGTTTTCAATTTGTAAGTGTTAAGTGAAAAACGAGGAAATCAGCTGATCTGAGGAAAAGTTGCATGCCTGTACAAAAATATTTCAGAAAATGTACTTTCAGGTTGCTATACTCATAAAGCATGTGTATACAAAGTATAGACATCTTTTTTTTTAAAGTCCAAATGTAAAAAAGTAGAGTCTTTTTATAATCATTAAACCTGTTTTATTTAATACATAAAACTCATTTACCCATGAAACACAAAATATGTAATACATAATCTTACAAATGAACACAACAAGCAGTGGTTTTTTGCACTGTCGTGCGAAAGTTTGGAATGAGCTGTTCACCTGGTGTTTTAATTACCTCCTGTTTATGATAAGCACGTACAGGGTACCAGACTATGGACTCTATGCATAAGTGACCTCTCAATGGTTACAAAGGGAGCGTTGGGAGGGACCTCTTGGCGGGATTCTTGACCACACTAGCTGCTGACAGCCCCTGACGGTTAGGCAGTTGCGCACACACAATTTAAACAAAAGACACAACTCCAGAGGACTGAAAAGATCTGCTTTTCTCCCTTTGTCTGTCAGTTCTCTGGGTGTATGTACCGTAGTGTACGCCAACTTTTGTAATACATGCATCTCGAGGACAGACACACAAAGAGGGACCAAAAGATTTTTTGTTGTCCTCAAGAGTCCATCTTTCCTTGAGAACCGTCCTCGAAATGCAAGTGTGTGTGCTTACTCTATGGGAAAGGGAAAGACAATGCCTTGTTCTCGGACATAATGGTAAATTTGACTGTGCACGCAAGCATGCATCCCTCCCACTTGGGTTTTCGTGAATAGCGAGTGTTTATGCATGGAGGCCGTAGGAGGAAAAAAAGGCTTGGTTGAATCGGTTTTGTGGCTATATTTGCAGTCCTTACATGAATTGACACACTGCAGTGAATATCTGTAGCTGTAGGTAATAATACTAATAATAACCGGATTTACAGAGTGCCAAATTGCCTAGGGATACAAGGTGCTAAACAAAGAATGAAAACTGGGGAAAAAAGACAAGAAAAGAGGACAACCAGCTATTCACTGCACACACATGTACTAAAACCAGTTCTGAACACAGGAAACAAAGTGTGACTAAAAATAAATGTACATGTGTACTTAATTGTAGCATTACTTCTGGTATCTTCAGCAAAACCAATTCACTGATCACAGGTCAAAGGTCATCTGATTTGAGTGTGCTGTACTTGATGCCATCAGAGCCGTTTACGTTTCCGTCAGGATTGCCATCCAAGTTCTAAAAACATGATCAAGGAAAAACAACAATGGCATGAGTCTGTAGGTTGTGATTATTTATCTTGTTAAACTCAGATCCAATTGCATTTTGTTTCCCCTTGAATAGAGTTCCTTTGACTGGATGCGCTGGCTTAGTCTGGTGTTCATCTTCATGTACATCATTAACTTTGCCATCGGACCTGGTAAGTTACAACTTACAAACACATGGGTAATACATGTATATTGTAAGTTTTCTGTAGACCTTTCTTTCGTTTTTTGTGTGTAAACGTGAGCACCATTTTGTATGGGCTGTCATAACAAGGGTACAAATTTAAAACCAGTTGGCAATAAGATTTTGCCAAAAATTGCATATTAACAGCCTCGTTATGTAAGAAAGGGGCATTTTTTATGATGACTGCTCTATGTTCCGACACCCCCATGTTCTGACACTACTATGTTCCGACAACCCGCACATAAGATGGTGTAACTCTCGGTTAGGGTTAGGGTAAGGAATAGGAATATGTGCAGTCGAACCATAGGGGTGTCGGAACATAGAGGTGTAACCTTTTTTATTAGGTCTTTGGTAACTTTAGTTTGTTATTTTGTATTTTCTATAATCCAATGATATGTTTGGAAACATAAATATCTGTTTGCAATTTTTACAATGTTGACCATCCATAGCTTGCCAACCCCTGGTTGGCATAAAGTACCAATAATGGATTGAGCAATGAAAGGTCTATTGGCCTGACTGCGTATTCCTGAAAACATGTATACGAGTCAAGGTTCGGACATGGAATGTGTAACCTCACGCTTGGCTACAACCCTCCCAGTCCAAAAACAAATTGGATGTGTTATTTGTAAAGACAAGCCTGATCAAGCGTATGAGAGGTTCATATGTAATGTTATATTTTGAAACCTCCAACATTGTGTCTTTGTAAGGCTCCAATGTTATGTTCTGTTAGTAGCCACCAGCATGTACCGATACACAAGGTTTTAATAAGAAATGTTGGGACTGTGTTTCTTTATGTGTTTGGTTGAATGTCATTGTTTGTGACATCAATGACAAGCAGCACATGGGTAAAAATGAAATGCCATGCTGTGTGACCACCTTTATGTATACATGTATGAGGGTTCACATGTTTCTTCTCAATGAGGTGCACCTCATACAAATGAGGATCACATGTGAGGCGCTGCTGTGATTTTCTGTTTCTACCCTCAAGCCTGTCAGTAAATTAATTTGCGGCGAGGTTCAAATGTCCTGTTTTGTTGATGACCTTAATCTTGCTCTACCCCCTTCCAGGACCTATCCCTTTTGTGATTGTTCCCGAGCTGTGGGCCCAGGGACCTCGCCCTGCTGCCATGTCCCTCTCCGTCCAAGTGAACTGGTGGTGCAACTTCATCGTTGGTCTCTCCTTCCCGTTTATTCAGGTAAAATACTTGTGCATGGAAGTCCAAAGACACAGAGTCTTTCTTCTGTTAATTCAAATCCAGGAAAAGGGGATCGCAGTACTTGTGTCCATGAGCAACACACTTTGTCATAACATAATTTTAAAAGACCTAAAACTTGACAGCACCATGCTTCCAAGCAAAAAAATATTCTGGAATTTGAGGATTATGGCATTTCTGTCCTTGAGCATCTTTTCTATAATTCTCTCTCCTTCAGCCTGAAACAGTACATTCTGAGCAAAGTGTTTCAAAACAAAATAATTAAGGATTCTGAGGATGTTAAACTTGTAAGTTGACAGGTTTTCTCTCCAGAAGTATAGTGAAAATATTGGATTATCACTATGTATCTGTCATGCTTCTCTGCCGCTGCAGGAGGGTATCGGGGCCTACACCTTCTTAGTCTTCATGGGATTCCTCATCGTCAGCACCATCTTCATCTTCTTCTTCATCCCCGAGACCAGGAACAGGACCTTCGAGGACATCGCCTCCAGTTTTGGAAAGAAGAAGGAGGTTAACCAGAACGACTACGAGCTTCAAGACCAGCGTTAAGACAGCGAAGGGCATCTCAAAAGCACAGGTTTCTTCAGGCTTGCGAGCTACAGTGCCTAGGGCGCTTTTGAGGAATCCTTGGTTTCATTACCAGAAGTGATTAATAATAATAATAAAAGCACAGTGTATTTTTATCATTGTTGTCTGGGTCCCATTTCATAGCGTCTTAAACACTTTGCATCAGTTAGCACAAGTTTCAGCCAAGAACCAGTCAAAAGCTATGTACATCACATGACTTTTTGGCCGGTTACCAGTTTGCTTGGCAACTATTTCCCATCATTAATTTGGCAAGCTCAGCAAATTGGATTGCCAAACAGCTTTGTGTACAGAAATGTATTAAAGTGTCTCATGATTGTGAAATAAATTGGCCTGTGCAATTAAACCTATGACAGCGCAGGGTGGGCTGCAAAGTGTTTGGGAGATCACCGAGTGTTAAGTAATCAAAGAATTTTGTCAAGCAATTGTGCAGCTAAAGTGTTACGCTCAGCGCCTTCTCATCAGGGAACCCAATGCTAATGACACAGTGGGTTCCAAAACAGAGATCATTAACCCTTTTGGTGTGAACATGAAGAGCAACTCCTTGTGATTGGACATACGACTCAAGTCAGGAATTCTAATACATGTACTACATACACTCGCATTTAATCACAAGTAACAGAATGAATACAGAGATTATGATAATCCAATTTAATGTTTTTACAAGACGCACATGTGCCGCTCACATATGCTCACGCGGTCGTCCTGAAGTCCGCTGTTCCAACCAACCTTTAGTCACTGTACTTCCCCAAACTGCCCTGCCTATTGCTAATTTGTAGCGCCCCTAAACTGCCTGAGCACTCTCTTTATAGAGGTTTAATGATTTGTCAGTAAATACACACAATGTAATACAATGTAGTGTAATACAATGTAGTACAGGTGCTAATGGGTTCATTCAGTTCACACATGTCTATAAACATGTACACTCTTAGTCGAGTCTACATGTAGCATGTGCACGATGAATATTTTCAACTTGATTTGTCCAACCCTTTTGATTCATACATACATGCATGCATGCACCAATGCACACTTTGGTCTACATGTATACTGACATCTGTCCTCAAAATTTTCTTTAAAATCTGTTGTTTTCTTGATAATACCAAGATTTTGTATATTTTGACCACCTAAAGGCGCAAGAGATTTATGCTGCCCCTATCAGAATGTTAACCCATGCTGAATGCTTTTAAAATGTACTTCCTTGGTGCTGATTTTTATTAATCACAGTGTGAAGGTGAATAGCTCTGCTGTGTGAAGTAAGAGTGCTTAATTGTTTCGAAGCGGAAACATTTTTGAAATAAATTTTAAAAGTAATGTTTTATAAGCATCTGGTGTATTTTTAATGAAGCTCTTTTTCTCAGTTCCTCTATACCAATTAAAGAACACTTTTTAGCTCTTCTCAAGATCCTCACAAGTATATCAAATGAACTGAGACAAATCACTGTTGATCTCCTATAGCTAGGACCTTGTATGTGATTTCATCGTTCCGCTAACCACAGAATTCTGCGCTTACAATCACCACTCTGGGTGACTGCTCTATGTTCCAACACCCCTATGTTCTGATAACCCACACATAAGATTGAGTTACTCCCGCTTAGGGTGAGGGTCAGGGCCAGGTTTAGGGATAGGAATAGGAGCAGTCGGAACATAGGGGTGTCAGTGCTAACACGGCTAGCCAACAAAATATGCTTAACCTGTAACCGCAGAATCTTAAGTTACAAAATCTAAGCACCGGTATGCGCGTAAGCCAAAATTTCTCGCTAAACCCGTGAAATAAACAGTAAGTGCAGAATTTTTGGTTACAGAAAGCGGGGATTTTTCCCGCTAACAGTACGCAGAGCCATGAAATTGGGCGCTGAACTTGGGATATTAAACATGTTAAATACAATAATGTACAAGTATTGAATATGGTTTGCAAGATCAAGTATAAAAATATACTTTTTAAAATACTATACTATCATGGGTTGGTTTTTTTATTCCATATTTTAGACTGCACTTTAATGATATTCTATGAGATATTTTGAGTTATATTCCTAAAAATAGTAGTGAGTTATTGTACATTAATTAAATTTCAACAAGAGTCTCTAAGAATATCTCAGAACTGCCTTTGTTTTTATGCTCTGAGCTGACATTTGTTTTCATTAATTACTCATTGTAAAAAAACCTTAAAAATTCTGAATTTTCGATTTCCTTTTAACCGTTTCATATCAAGATTATAACGATTAAGTCCAAGCATTTTATCTGAGAAATAAATAATTTTATAATTAATGTTATTATTGTCTGCAAAAATCTGATTTAGAATCGAACTTTTTGGAAATCAGTTTTGTTTAATTATCTTTTGAAAATATGAAGAAAACAGAAGAAGTTATTTCATCTTGCCATTTAAACATTCAATGTGAAAATTCATATGTAAAGATGGACGGAGGTGTATTGTTAAATGGACATGATTTTGTATATATTAGAAATAGCCGACTTTTCAATATAAATTTTTAACACAAAATGTAAATAACAAAATCAATAACAACAATTTAAAAATTATTCTCAGGTGAAGGAAACAATGCAAAAATAACTGAAAAGGTACAATTGCTTGGACAGAAGTATCAGTATGTCTTGAATGTTTCAGGGCATTAGTTACAGTCAAAATGGACGATGGAACAAGAACATACTATTCGTCCACTGGTCAGTACTTCTGTTTATATTCTAATGTAGATTAATTTAGTTTGAGGACGGCCTCAAGTTGGAACCACAAAAGCCTTTTAGAAGCGATGAATTGTTCACAACCAGTGTTGTAGCTCAGACCTTTTCGAGAACTCACTCATTTTTTATCATTTACATGTATTTCAATTTTCAGAGATGAAGTTAAGTAAGTCAAATGACTGTGCTGCAGTGCGTCATTATTTTATGAAAGAATGACAAGATATATTTTGTGAGATCAACATTCAAGTTCAGGTTAAATTTCTTTTTTTTTTTGAGAGTCAAAATCTGTTAGAGATTTCTTCAAGATCTTTAGAAGATCAATTTTACCATAAAATGTTTATTTTAAACTCTATGATAAAATTAAAACAATCCAACAAAGCCTGAAAGAACACCATTTTGTCTTTGAGCTTCCAGACCCATCCGCAACCCTTCTACGGGCATGCATTTTACAAGGGATTGCCCATGCTTTCTCTTGCTATACGTTTTTTTTCAAAAATCTTACTTGGAGTACAGATTGTTCCATACAGTTATTCCATCTGGCAACTGTCATTTAGAAGACATCAAGAATTGAAGGTGCTTTCCAATCATCAGTCAATTGACTGATTAACATTTTTGGAAACTGAATCGTGTTTCATGATCGAAAGGTTGATCACTTTTTTAACTGTTTTCTTGAAAAGTTTAAAAGGATGGAGCTGAGACTTCAACCGGTTAGGTTTTGAACAATCGCCCTTTGATTTTGAGTGGTACTATTACTGGAATGAACAAAATGCATGATACACAAGTCATCCTATGTACATTTATGCCCAAAATAAATAAGGAATTGTTTTAATTGCTGCTTGTGTTTAAATAAATTAGGGACTTAATATTATGAGTCTGATGTCATGACAATCTGTGCTGCATTGTTGATGAAGCTTTTTTTATTCATGTATTATTAACAATGACAAGTGTGTCTTTATAATAGTGTGTGATACCAAACAAATGCTGAAAGATTACTCCCATGTACAATGCAACAAATATTATAAATGGTGATTTTGTTGGATGTTGAATTGCAAGATCTTGTAATAAATCATGAGCAAGATTTGTTTAAAAAAAATGTGTAATGATTCTGTTGTTCATCTATTGGACAGCATTGCTAATGTGTATCATCACATGGTAGCGCTATTCAAAGAAAGCAGTTTTGGTATGTGTGTAGTAATCGTAGAGCAAGCTTAATCAATCGCTTAACCCAGTTTTTGATTTGTAGTGTAACTTGTAACCCATTAACCCTCCTGCTATTTAAGCAGTCACGGACAGTCAAAATTCACTTCCACTTCCCCTGCCATACTTTTAACAAAGGCTGGTCACCAGCAGTCAGATCGTATCTGACTCGGCCTGTAATTGGTGGTTAATCGCTGTTGGCGGAAATAAATTAAATAAATTTGGTATATAGAGGGCAGGGGTTAGCTGTCAAAAGTGGGTTTAAGCAGCCATTTGCGGCCAAGGCGGGGGCTGTTAAACCTCTCCCTTAGATCTGCCACTAACATTGCAAAGTTGTGACCTGAAAATCAAATTTTCCTAATAATGCAGTTGTCTAGCAAGCCCACTGAGAACTGGAGCATTGAAAAGCAAGGGGGGGGAAGGGTGCATGCATGCAGAAGGATTTGCTTTGGTTGTAAAACACATTGCTCGCTACTTGTTACTCATGCAAAGTATGGGCTCATAACCTTCAACCACTACCAAAGCAATTCTAAGGATATGTTGCGGAAGAATTTTGCCTGCTCAGTGACTTATAGTATCAGGATAACTTTAATAGCAAAAATTATACTGATATAATGTCCGCCTGTTCAAAATACGGTACACCATCTGTAATCTAGTGTTAATAATCGTCGAATTTGAACAGCGCCCCCTATTGAAATATGGTACCAGCCCCCCTCCCCCCTCCCAGTTTTTGATTTGACGGAGGCCAAGTGTCCGGAAAAAAAAACCTGTGTACATTTTCAGATTTTTTTGCTGATGAAACCCCCCCCCCCTCTGCAAAAATTCCTGGATCCGCCCCTGAATAGCAAAAAAAACCACCAAAATTATGAGTATGACATTTGACCTTAATTGCAAGAAAATACATCTGGTACAATGATTTGTTCTATTGTTTGAGCAGATATTTTGGCACAAAATGGTAGCTAATAGAGACTGCGGGCTGACATATCAGTTCAAAATCAAAACAGAATATTTGAAGTTCCTCAAATTAATGTTATAAGTTTTGGACTCAAAGATCTCAAAAGAGATTCCTGGATATCAAATTGCACTGGCAGTAAACCTTTTTTTCCGCAACGTATCTGGAGAAGAAACATTCCACCACCCATTTCAGCAAAACAACACAAATAAACACAGCAAACACCAACAAAATACCAGCAACTACATGCAGAGAATACAAGCTGACAGGTATATAAATGAAAGATTTATTGTGAAATCAGAAAAAAAAAGAACAATCGACAGAACTGTTAGAAACAGGGTGGAAAAGGGAGAAGTTTACAATTTTGTGCGCTGTGCGACATAACCAAACAATTGTTGACTGCTGTTCCATGGAATATGTCGTTTGTTACCCCCTCGAGCGCATATAGCACCCTCGGCTTTACCTCAGGTGCTACATGTATGCCTCCCTCAGGTATTAGAAATGGTGTATCCCACATCACAGCAGTCAACAATTGTTAAATATTTACTATTAACATAAAATCAAGTGCAAATTTGTGTTAGAACATGCAGTCAACTTGAGTACAAAATATGTGAGTGCAAACATCAAGATAAGGTGGGAAAAAACAGGGCTGTTAAACCTCTACTAACTCCGTGGGACCTGCAGCACATATACACTTTCTTTTTTCTGTGTGGCCCAAATTACAACCCCTTGATTTTCCATTGAAAGAAACACGCTGAAGCATTGCCATTCTCAGATAAATTTGTCTTTTCACAAGAGAGCACGACAGAAAAGTAAAAAATCAGTCGGCCTCTTAATGCTAAACGAAACGGTGAGCACTGTATTTTGAAGCAAACATAAGATAAAATATGTCTGGCCACAATTAGTTCTCTCTGGCTATGGACCGTTTCACAGATACCGGGGTAGTGCTATTTTTGTTTTCTCGTGGTAATCTTTGGGGGATTTCATTAAAAAAATACATCCTATAATACAGGTAGTATCCTGAGCATGATGGAACGTATTCTTAATGAAATGCCCCGTGTGATTACCATGTGGCCACACAGTTGATTGTGTACATGTAGGCCTAACGAGCACAGAGAGACGCGCAAGGTACATGTACACTGTAGAGATACAAATGTACAACAGTTGTAAAAAATCAGTTATTGCTCCCTAGCAGTTCTCCCTGTCTGCATTCTGTTACAAGTTACAAGTATATGATTTTAGGCTTTGCATGGTGGAGTATCGACCTTATCATTTCCGTTTGCGGTAACACCATGTGGTAATAACTACTGCTTAGAAGATATTTAGTTCTGAAAAGAACTTGTCCTGCTTATTATCAACTTTCGCTATGTAGTTTTTGTTCTGATAAGATCAGTCCTGCTTCAAGTTTGTCAAGAGACTGCCTCCTGGCGATGACTAGAGCAGGCTAGTCGAAACGTTGAGACCAACGACAAGTTCTTTTTTTAGAACTTAAAGCGAGACTGTTCTTATCAGAACAAAAATAGCAAAAGCTGGACAAGTTCTTTTCAGAACTAAATATCTTCTAAGCAGTAGTTATTACCACACGGTGTTACCGCAAACCGAAACGATAAAGTTACAAGTAGAAACATTGTGTTTTTGGCCTGTGCAGCAGGTCCCATGGGTAGCACTCATTGAGAAATACCGGTACAAAGCTTCAATATACACATGGGTTAATAGAAAATAAATGTTAATATAAAGCCTTTAGAAAAAAATCTCCAAAAAAATAGATCCAAGAAGCTCATCAGGCATTGTTGAAGAATTGAAAAGTATAGTGGTGGGAGAAATCGGAGATTTCTAAATCCGGTTATCGTAATTTTTTTTCCAAACTGAATTACGGTAATCTGATTTCACCAGAATTTCCCATCCAGCTCAGAGTCATGCACAACGAAAAGTGGCAAGTGAGTTTCCACATGAAATACCCTCCCAATGACTGGGTATAGTTTGCAGGATTCAATGACCATTGGGCCTTTCTCAAAACACTCAGAGCTGTAATGTTAAACAATTGGTGAGAACTCTCTGATACGTCTAGTGGGTAGGCTATTCATATGTTTACATGTACCAAGAAGAACACTAGCAAGTGAATGCAGTTACAATCAGAGACCATAGAGCAAATTTGGGGATGTTCCAGTTGTGTTCTGTAGCTTGTGTCACAAAAACAGTAGGCTTAATTTCTGTTTCTAAACCCGGTTTCTAAAATTGAAACTGAATACAAACCGAATATTTAAAATCCGGATTTAAATCCCACCACTTATAGTGTATGAAAAGATCTTTGAATATTAATCTGCAATTCCAATATAAATGATAAAAAGACAGTTTATATAAATTTGTGTCTGTACAATATATTATGTTAATACTTAAGGTAGTTGGTTGTGGAAAGGAACGGACAATTTAAATAAAGAATGTTCTAAAGCTAAATTACGCTTTTGGGCCTTAATTCTTTTGTGCAACAAATGTAATGCGATCAAGCTAAATGAGTCATTTGTCGACCCTGGTAATTTTTTTTCTACAGTTTTTAAAAGAGCACAATCTCAGCATTACTGATGTGAAAACTGCATGCTGATACCATCTTTAGTTAAAAAATTATGGAAGTTGGAACACCAAGAGATGTGATTAAGTGATGCATGTGGCCCTATTTTGGCCTGAATCTCCAACTGAAAGTTCCTGACAAACAACTTATTTAGCTTGATCGCATCACAAATGTAAAAAAATAAGCTACCGGCTGAGAATATCCAATAGGAAAAAAAAGGAAAACTGTTTCATGACCGAAAGAGAAATTTACTAATTAATGAAACCTAATTAGAATTTTATGAGTCATAAGATTGTTTTAGCACACATTCTCAAAATATTTACAAATATGCAGCATGAGTTTGAATTGTAATTTCTAGTTCCTCAGAACCAATTTTGTTTTTATCATTGCTAATGATCAATACGTAATCTACAAATTAGATGTTACATATCAGCAATCCAGACTAAAGAATCGTCAATTTCTTTTTCTACGAGATAGTTAATATTTGATCTAGAGTGGTACTGGACAATGAACTATATATAAGTATATATTAAAATTACCCGCATATTTGTTGTACATGTATGTACAGATCAAAACTTGGATGGCTTGATGTGCACAAATTGACTGTTCGAAAAATGCCTTACTTACAAGAGTTGCAGAAATCCTTGAATTTAAAGGCATAACAGATCATTTGCTTTTCATGCATCTTGTTCGTTTCCAATAATAACACCACTCAAAATCCAAAGACAAAGGTTTAAAACCTATTAACTGTTGCACTTTCAACTCAGTGGATATTATACTTTTCGAGAAAACAGTGAAAACCAATGCACAACTTTTCGATCCCGAAATACAATTTCGTCAACAACATTCCAAATATCAGTCAATTGACTGATTGTTGGGAATGACCTAGATTTTCTGATTTCTTCTAAATGACAGTAAGCCAGACTGAATAATTTTACGGGGTGTTTTAAACCCAGTACGATATTTAATCCAAGTATGCTTTTTTTTGGTAATAATTCGGTAGGTTAATTTTTGGAAATTAATGCAAATGATCCAATACACCTTTAAATAAAACATGGTAGTGCAATAACATAGCAAACAGGGCCCCATCACCAAACAAGTCCAGTGGGTAACATAATACAAAAGGTTTTCATGTCACTTTCTGAACACATAAACGATTATTTGCCGAGTTTTGAATGATACAGTTTTTTTTCTGCAAAAGCAGTTTGAGAGCATGCATATTGATTTCACATGCTTCAAATTCTAATCACCAATTAATTAATCAATTCTAAGACTATTGAATACAGCGGAAGCTGTTAAAATTAAGCACACAGGAGTGTATAGCAGTTAAAATCATTGCAAAGAGACGTTTCGATTGACACTTCTGAACACGCAAAACATGAAAATGTGTTTGTTGCACACAAGCTTTTACAACCTTATGACTGGACTTTTTGTACAAAAAGAAACAGAAAGAACAGCAACAATGTGTGCATGTAGTTAGCTTCTTGCAGAGTTCGCTCTTTTCATACTCCGCCATTGGGCATGCACAGCCTCGATCTGGCAACTTTACACAAGAATAAATAGCCGGTTCGGTGATCTGAACCCCGACACGGGAATCACTGAGCCGGCTATGTTTATTGTGTAAAGTTGCCAGATCGAGGCTCTACATG
This sequence comes from Patiria pectinifera, assembly GCA_029964075.1. NCBI lineage: Eukaryota > Metazoa > Echinodermata > Asteroidea > Valvatida > Asterinidae > Patiria > Patiria pectinifera. Next base: position 13,069,385 of record CM057134.1, read on the forward strand.
CCCATGGTGAAGTGTGAAAAGAGCGAATTCCCCAAACTATGTGTATTGGCTCCGTGCACAAGTACCCCCTCAACGGTAAGAAAGGGAGAGTTGGGGGAGACCACTGGGAGAGACATTTAAATGCATTGCCTACGACACACGACACTCACACAAAGACATTACAGCTCAGTGCACACGTAGAATAAAATTAGCCGTGCTTTGGTGTATGTGGAGCAAACAGCATGCACACACATTGCGTCCCTTCCACTGGGACTCTTGAAAGAGATCAAAAAGCGCCCTCTCTTGTTTGCGCACAGAGCCCATTTACATGGTTCTTGGCGCCCTTCCAAAGTTAGTACAAAAAGAAGGTGATGTTGTTTTCCTGCTGAGTGGAGTAAGTTCAAAGATTCAGAAACACTCAAATTAAAAAAAAAAAACCAAGGAGTTACGGTTAAAAGATTCTGGAAGAGGCTGGGTTAGTATCTCCACTTGAGATGTTGGGAAAAGAGGGGAGAGGCATATATATTAAATAGCATCTTTTTCGTTATCATGATAACTGGTGTTACTCACTCCAGCTTCCTCCGCTTGGTAGTGGTCTTTTTTGTCCTTGAACAATGCACTGATTTCCTCAAAGCTCTTGTTCTTGGTCTCCGGCACAAAAAAGAAGGTGAAGACAAAGAAGATGACCAGAAGAACGATGAAGATGATGAAGACGTAGTTCTGCAGGGCTTTCTGTAAAAGAAATTACCGGTCACCAGCAAAAATGCCAAATACCACTGAACCAGATTAGATTCAAGTTAAGTTCCCATGTTCAGATTTCTCATAAATATTATTTGGGAAAAAAAAAAAATCCTTTAACATCTTAGGTTGTCCAGAGACTACATTGTCACCGTTTTGACGAAGTGACACATCTGTGCACGCAGATGCAACACCAATTTTTGTAAAAATTGCATTTGAAGTTGGTGAATTTTTCAATTTGCATTTGTGTGTACATTTCTCCCCCAGAAGTGAAAAATACATAACTGAGACAATAGCCAAGGAGTTAAATAGCCAAAAACAATAATCTCTGTCATGTCTGTTCATAAATCGTGTGTAATTAGAAGATATTAATGACTTAAGATATCTGTCACTTTCCCAACACGGAAAATCTACTTCTTCACAAAAAGGAGGCATATGTTTGTACACAGCGTGCGCGTATATAAAATGTATACATTTTAGAATGCAGATTCGTCACTTCGTCAAAATGCAAATCGTGGAGGCTTTATATTTCAAAATATAGCACACGTGTAAAATCAATGAGACTAAGTGACAAACAGAGATTTGTCACTTCGTCAGAACGAAAAACTCAGTGTGTAGCATTTTCAATACTTTGTGTAATAAGAGTAGTTAACGAACGATGGAATGTTGTGTCTCAGAATTTGGTTATCATGTAGAGGACATCATAAAATGTTAGAATATCTAAAAAATGTTGGTTTTGGATGGATTCGTCACTACGTCAAAACGGTGACGACATGTATACTGTCCCCAGCATGCCAACTGTGTGTTACCTGTAGGATTGGGAAGAGAAGTCCCACAGCAAAGTTGGCCGTCCAGTTGACGCAGAACGCGATGCTGATGGCAGCTGGCCTGGGGCCCTGGGAGAACAGCTCGGCCACAATCAGCCAAGGTATGGAACCTGTTGGGAAAATGAATCAAGTAAATGGCACGTTGGGTTTGACCAGCGTGAGAGAAGCTGATCCGATCCCAATTTCATGACTCTGCCTAAAGTTTCGTTCCCTGTAGTCTTCGCCATTTTTCATTTTTGTTCTCTTTTAATTCATTTTCATTTTGTAATGTCAGTCAGGTTGGCGTAGCGGTACTTTCCTCACCTTCCACCGCTGTGACCCGGGTTCGATTCCTGCCTGTCCCAATATGTGAATTGGGTTATCAGCCCGTACTTGATTCTGTGGGTTTTACCCGGAATATTTGTCTGGGGTTTTCTTCCCATATCTAAAACTGTATTTTCTTCACATTGTCTTCTCTTTTCAGGGCCCCATAGGAGACCAGTGGATTCCACTGAATGGGCTACCCAGTTAAAGTAATAAATAAATACATACATAAAAAAATAAACATTTAACTTAAAAACCTAATTTCCTCCCCCCTCCCCCCATTTTTTTGGAAGTCTGCAAACCTCTGAAAAAAAGGGTTTTGTTTTGGGGACAAACAGATTCTTTTTGCAAGCAGACTGGCTCCCGGTCCCTACATTATTAATACTGATCGTGGGGAGAAACCAGCTGGCCTACCCCACGAGAACAGAATTATTTGTCTTGCAGCCAATAATGCAAAATTGTAAAGCAATAATTCAATAACTAAAACGATTTAAATAAATAAATCACAAGTTAATAACGAAAACCAGGCTAAACACTGAAAAAGAAATACATTTGTAACAATTCGTTTGGAAAGCTTATGACATTCCATGAAACTGGATGGGTCGTGAACGGCTTGTGATGATACAACTGCAGGAGTTGGTCACTTTAACCCTCGTATTTTCTGACCCTCAAAGACCTAAGAATATGCCCTGTATTTTCTGCCACAAGAAAGTGCCCTGTACTGGCAGCAGAGTTTACAAGTTTTACCTGATGCAGAAAGTCATGAAGCAGCTATTATCTTTACAAGGCCAAAGCAAAAGAGTAGACTACAACAAACATAATTTTCATTTTACCTGGCCCTATGGCAAATCCTAACGTGAAGAACATAACCCAGACAACGCTAATGTAGGACGCAGGAGCCCAGGTTTCCTTCAGGAGTAAAATAACAACAACAAACAAAAACCAATTATAACATATGACCATACAAAAAACAAATTATGTTTTTCAGAAAGACATGGCTGAACTTAATGTTTGACAAGTACTTCATTTTTCAAAGGTGACAAAACTTTGGGGGGGGGGGGGTTGTAAGGGCCCGTGACCATTCAGCCCCTGTAGGAAAAGGGCCCCCGGTAAGCTCGTCCCCTCCCAAGAAGTCCTCTCATACCGTCCCAGCTACCGGCCCAGGAGCTGGTCCGGTTGCTAATCAGGAACTCCTCTATCCTGGGGTCTATTGTTTGCAAGTATGTAATATATCCCAGAAGAAACCCGCTTGTGGTTTTCATCTCTCAGCACGACACAATAGAACACTTTCATCGGCACAGATCAAAACCCCTGCCATGCGGTTTCGCGCACAATGGGACCGTAAATTACCAAGGCGTTATGGAAGGATTTTATCTTTAATCCGGTAAGTCTGCTATTGCTCTGCTCTGGACGTTCTCTGAAGGGCAATAAATTGATGCGCCTGACTGACTTCAAAACTTCTGGTCAGACAGGACCATGTACCGGACGAGACTGGGCTTTGGACCGGACTGGCTTTGGACCGGACGAGGTACCGGGGGGCCCTTTTCATGCCAGGGCTGAATGGTCACGGTCCCTAATCGAAAGCTGTTTCAAAAAACAGGTTTCAAAAATATCTGGAAATCAACTTCTCACTGTTAGATGCTCCTTGCGTCATTGATTTTTTGGCACTGTGGCTGGCAAGGCCTGTTCAACTCATTTGAACTAAAGAACGACCACCACTTCCCCCTCCCCACCATGCCCACCCGACGAAAAAAAATAGACAACAAAACAAAAAATGGGCAATTTGAGGGATCTGTCTATCATTTTGGATCCATCAAATATTTCAGATTTGTTCATCTATGTTTTTTAACACAAGACAATATGGATGGGCATTGAAAGGAAGGGGTGCGCTAAGTACATGTATGAGTTTTGGGGGGGGGGAGGGAGCATACCTTAACAAAAAGGAAGATTGTCAGTAAGGCGGCTGACACTGCCATGATGCCCAGACCGACGAGGTGCAACAAGCGACGTCCGCTGCGATCCATTAGGGGTACCTGGACGATAGAGGGCGACAAAAGGCTCAACGTCAAGTCAAAGTTTCATTGCATTTGCATTTAATACATGTAATAGTGGCCAGTGTGCGTGGTCTTCCATAAATGGTATGAAACTGAACGAGGAAAAGACTGAGGTACTCCACATGTCCTCCCGTTATAGAGACAAAAAACCAATTCCACCCATCACCATCGACAATTCTTCTCTTCAACCAATTCAAAGTGCACGGAATCTTGGCGTAATCATCGATGAATACCTAACTACATTAACTATGGAAAAGCACATCAGTAATATATGTCGTGCTTCTTCCTTTGGCTTACATAAAATGGGAAAAATTCGAGAATTTTTGGATCAGTCAACAACAGAAAGGCTGATCCATGCATTTGTGACAAGTCGCATCGACAACTGCAACAGTCTTCTTTACGGATTGCCAGATTCCCAACTTAATAAACTCCAACGGATACTGAACTCTGCGGCGAGGCTTGTCACCAAAACACGCTGGCATGAACCCATTTCAACAGTTCTACATGACCTGCATCGGTTACCAGTGAAATCCCGCATAACTTTCAAATTACTGGTTCTGATTTACAAATGCATACAATTACACGGATTAGCCCCAACTTACCTCCAAGAATTAATCAACTAATATCAACCACCAAGAACCCTCCGCTCTAGTTCCAAAGATCTTCTTATTCCTTATCCAGTTACCACCAAATCATACGGTCAACGTGCCTTTCAATTCACTGCTCCCAAACTATGGAATGATCTCCCTAACCATATCAAAACCTGTCCCACCTTGGATCAATTCAAACAACTTGTTAAAACTCACCTGTTCACTCGCACAAGCGCATAGAGACTTAATTGTATTATGCGCTATATAAGAATTGTTTATTATTATTATTATTATTATTAGTGTAGTGGTAATGTTACACGCCAAATGTTCCATTGGTCCCAACATAAGTTGGAAGTGTTCCAAGTTGGGCGGCCCAACTACAGTTAACTTGTATGCACGGCATGGCTTGTAAATGCACTGTCTTGAAGGTGCAACGAGTGAGGGTGGAGTATACGCATCTAAACTATAGTTGGAACACTTTAGTTGAGATAGTTCAAACTTTAAGTTAATATACAAAAGGCCTGGGGGAGAAGTGGATTTTCCTATTCGAGTACTCGCAGAGAAATTACTCGCTACTAGTCCAGTACTCTTGAGTAGTTTACTAAATTCCCATAAAAACAGAAAAAAATGGCATAAACATTACTTATTAAAGAAGGAAGCTACTACGAATAATAAGCGCGGAAGACACACCAAATTCTTCAGCACTGAGATATCCTTACTATGCAGAATGTTTGCTCATTTAATTTGATCATTTTGGCAGGATTGAGGCAGTGGCCACCCCTTCAAGGACCACATTCAAGAAATAATGGAGGATGTTAAGGATTGAGGCCGTATGCAATGTTTACATGGAGGCAGTTGGAGGACTTTGCAGGATTGAGTTTGCATCCTAGCAAACATGTCTAGGGAGTTACTTTTAAGAGAAACTAAAACTTGAACTTGTTGAAGAGCACATTTAATTTTGAATTTGGAAAGTCCCTAAAAAAAACCCTGACCGAATGAGTTATAGATTTAAAATGGTTCAGACGACAATACTTACACTGACTATCGTCATGATGACCATGACAGCCCCTGTGCTCAGGGTGGCATATTTCGCGTTGTCTTCAGACACGCCGGCAGCGACAAAAATCAGTGAAGAGTAGTAAAGAACCTGCAAAATGATTAAACGAAAAAAATTTGCTGATGAAACTAATGGCAGAAGTTCAGGTGGGAAAACATAATGCCCGAATAAGCTTAATTCAAATGTACGAAGCCGCTTACTAATTTCTATACGAAGCAGCTTATCTCTCTGAACTTTTGCAGAGGAAGTTTTGAGTAGCACATGTAGCCAAATTATAGCAAGCTAAAATTGCAAGTGGTGCATCTTGCCTGTCACTAGTTCAAAGATTGTTTTCATCAAAACAAAAAAAATATATGCAACAAAACGTTGTTTCTTCATGTTTATTGCAAACAGATTTTGATTTGCCAAACACCTTTTCGAGCACTATTTTCTGTTAAGCTTGGCCCACTGGTCCAGTTTCATGAAGCTCTTAACACATGATTTTCCGCAAACAGCCCTACCGGTAGCTTCTCTGCATTTCACAGAGACTGTAAACATTAACGCAAAAAAGAAAATAACCTTCCACTTCATCGCCGACTCCACCATGCAAACCTTAAAATCTTATTCAGCATAAATTATAGTAAACATAGTAAAGAGCTTATCGTGAGAGGCAGCATTTTCTTGAAATGGAAATTTAATTACACGCACAAGCTTTAGCTTGTCTAGTCTGATTTCTGGTACGGGCGCTGTGTGTGTGTTTACTACTTTTGAGATCCCCCTGGACGGGACATACCGGGCGTTTTCGAATCCCTGTTCTTGAGTTAACACTCGGGTTAACCCGACACGAGAACAGCGGTCTCGAACGTGACGAACAGACCCGAGAGGGCGTTCGCAGATCGATTTTTTCACTCCCCGGTTGATGGAGGGTTCGGCGAGGTGCAGCTTGAACAAAATGGCGGACTGTGCAGATTTGTTAGTTGTTTTGTGTTGTTGTTTTTTTTGCTAATACTCTAATGATTGGAATAAGAATACCATTATAGTGCAGGTCTGCAATTTCATTCCCGCATGTCTGGTTTTGCAACAGTCGTCCTCATTCCTTTGGAATAGGCCTAAGTACAAATTCAGACGATTGTCGGCCATTTTGCATTGCTTTATATCGATGCGACACGCACCCGCGCGTTCGTAACAACCAGCTCGAGAACACGTTCTCGTGTTACACGCGTGTTGTCAAGAACAGGGATTCGAAAACGCCCACCGAGTGTGGGTACTGGTTCGCGCTTATACATGTACATGTAGCGCGGAGTACTATACAAAACTCATTTTATGCCAAATGTGCATAAAGCCATATAGTCCAGGCAAAATACTTCATTTTTTGAGTGAACCTCAAACAAATTGCAACAGAATTTTTTTCACCACGGTGCATTTCTATAAGGTCCCTAAAATGACATACTAAAAGTCCAAAAAAATCCAAGTGGTGGAAATATGCCTAATTTGCATAAATCCAAAATGGCCGAAAATTTTGGGACTTTTACATTGATTTGGTCATATTTCTTATATTCGTTAGCTTTTTCAGGTACTTAAAACGACAATTGTAGTCCGTTTACATTGATTTCATAATTATTCTAGTCCTACGTAACTTTCAAGATCCCCATGTTTCCCAAATTTGCCATATGCCGTACAATAATTTGCATAAATGCAATATATTAATTTGCATAAATTAAAGTTAAAATTATGGCTGTCATGTGTGGACATGTCACAATTGAATTTTCCTGATAATCCAAGTTCAGTTATTTACTAAATATCACACCACAGTGCATTTCTATAAGGCCCCTAAAAAAGGTCCAAAAATCCAAGTGGTGGAAATATGCCTAATTTGCATAAATTCAAAATGGCCACTTAAACCATGATTGAGTGGTTGGGCACAACCCGACCACTCTTTGGATTTGTTGCGATTAATCTTTCTTTCTTTCTTTCTTTCTTTTTTCCGGACAATACTTTTCCGCGGGTTTTCTCTTAAACGGTATATGGTATGAACTTGTAACTTTCAATATATATCGACCCTCATCTCTGGTGCATATTACTCTGACGTCATGATTATGTCATCAGGTGTCAAATTACAAGTGATTTTAACTGAAAAAGTGACCAAATACTTTCACTTATAACTCTTGAACTAAACATTCAATGATGTTTGTATTCTGTAATCAGATAGACCATTAATCGCTAAACATTTTTTGCCGTGTACGTGAACTCGCTTGACCTTTACTTCCGGGTCTACCGGAAGGTCAAAGTTAAATGAATTCAAAATGAAGACGTGAGCCTGAAATCAAAACAAAGCAACATTTCTTCCGAACGGTTCACAGTATGATCACAAAACCTTGTGAGAACTTGTACCTTGTTACGAAGATGTTATAGTTTTTGTTACGTCATCAGGTATCAAATTACAAGCGATTTAAGGGCAAATTTTGACAAAATAGTTTGCGCATATCTTTTGAACTAAATAGAGTATCGCGTTCGTTTTTTCCGTGAGGTTGTAGACTATGCCGTGAGGAACATTTCTTGTTCCCAGACACAAAACCGCTTGACCTTTACTTCCGGTGTTACCTGAATATAGCTCAAAAGCGGAAGCATTTTACTGCAGACACATAATTATATTATAAAAGTGTTTAGTGAAGAATGCCAGACACAAAAACAGTGTGATGGCATCATCATCCGGAAGTCAAAGTCGTTTGACCTTTCCTTCCGGGGCTGCCAGAAGGTCAAAGTTAGGTGAATTCAAAATATAGAAATTAGCCTCAAATAAAAGGAAAACAAGATTTCTTTCCATAACCGATTGAAATCACGCCTCACCAGTTTTCCTCTCATATCTGAATGCTGAAAATTAATATTTCCACAGCGTGTAGCCACAACCTTTTCTGTCGTAAAGTCAGTGCAGAATTTTATTATGCCCATGCAAAAGAAAAAAAAAACCTAAAAAGCCATTTTATGTGATTAGCATATGTTGCATAAACTCCAACGACGTAAGAGGCTCCGGCAAGTCTACCAATAGTCCCAACTGGTTGTATGCTTGAGTAGCCATCCATGCAGCACCAGATGTGCGCTTCCTGATAGGCCTACAAGTCTTGTCGAGGTAGCAACAAGTTCAACTGCAGGTTGTGTGATTTTCTATGTGAAAAACACAGGGTAATGGATGCAGGGTAATGGGAGGGGTATTGTCCAGTTCAATTATGATTAAGTCATTGTAAACACAAGAAAATATGTCAGCCCGACCACTCTGCGTTTGTAACTCAACAAACGCGAACCTCTAGTTGGAGTTGTTACGATTAATCTTCTTTCTTTCTTTCTTTCTTTTTTTCCGGACAATAAGTTTCCGCGGATTTTCTCATAAACAGTATATGGTATGAACTTGTAACTTTCAACATATATCGACCCTCGTCCCAAGTGGTGCATATTTTTCTGACTTCATGATGACGTCATTGGGTGTCAAATTACAAGCGATTTTAGAGAAAAAATGGGCCAAATACTTTCACCTATAACTCTTAAACAAAGTGATCAATTACGTTTCAACTTTGCAATCAGACTGTCAGATAGACCATTAGTTGATAAACATTTTTTTGTCGTGTACGTGAACTCGCTTGACCTTTACTTCCGGGTCTACCGGAAGGTCAAAGTTACGTGAATTCAAATTGAAGACTTAAGCCTGAAATTAAAACAAAGCAAAATTTCTTCCGAACAGTTTACGGGATGATCATAAAACCTAGTGTGAATTTGTACCATGTTACGAAGATGTTATAAATTTGGTTACGTCATCATGACGTAATGTAAGGGCAAAGTGATGGAAGGGCAAATTTTGACAAAATAGTTTGAGCTATACTTTTGAACTCAGTAGAGTATCGTGTTCGTTTTTTTCTTGAGGTTGTAGACTATGCCTTGAGTAACATTTCTTGTTCCCGGACACGAAACCGCTTGACCTTTACTTCGGTGTTACCGGAAGTGCAATAAAAACTGAATATAACTAGGAAGCGGAAGTATTTTACTACATTTTACTACGTTATACTATATTTGTTGGAACAAATAAGAAAGCGGCTGCTTACAATAATAGTACTGCTACCACATAATTTCATCATATTTGTTCACCAGGGACTGCGAAATCACAGCTCTTATAAGAATAAACCCAGGGGTGGATCCAGAAATTTGTACAAAATCACACAAAGCATTCAAAACTAATATTTTTTTTCCTGATTTCTTTCGGCGTAACTCGCATATCAACACTGATTCTTTAATTCGTACCTTTATGCAGAAATGTAATAGTTTGACAGTGTAACCACAAACCTTTTTTCGTTATCTCAGTGCAGAAATTTAGGAAGCCCATGCGTGCAAAAGACATAAGCCATTTTATTTTTGATATTGAGATAATCAAATGTTGCATATATTAAGCTCCAAACACGTCATAGAGGCTCCCTCAAGTCTACCGATTCCGATTCTGACCATGAATTCAATTCTAATATTCTCGTCCAGTTTCTGATATTTTTCGCCATAACCGATTGAAATCGCACTTCGCCAGTTTTCCTCTCATATCTGAATGCTGAAAATTAATATTTCTACAGCGTGTAGCCACAAACTTTTCTGTCGTAAACTCAGTGCAGAATTTTATTATGCCCATGCAAAAGAAAAAAACCCATAAAAGCCATTTTATGATGAAGTGTATATGTTGCATAAACTCCAGCGACAAGTTAGAGGGCCTCCATGAGTCAAGTCTACCGTTGTACGTGAAATTCCAGCGCAGAATTTTATTATACCCATGCAAAAGACCAAGAAAACAAACAAAATAAAAGCAATTTTACCTTAAAAATTAGCATAATTGTGTTTCATAATCTTTAACGACGTGAGGCCCTGGCCGGTCAATTCTACCTAATGTAAGTAACTTTAGTGTGCAGAATTTTATTATGCCCATGCAAAGACAAAAAAAAACAAAAACAAACCCAGCCATTTTATTTTAAGATTAGCATACTTCTGTTGCATAAACTCCAACCTCACGTTAGAGGCTTCTGATTAACTCTACCAATAGTCCCAAGTGGTTGTATGCTTGAGTAGCCATCCATACTGCAAGCACCAGATAATGCGTCTACTGGATAGGCCTACAAGGCTTAATAGGTAAGAACAAGTTCAATCTGCAGGTTGCTGTGATTTTCTTTGTGAAAAACACAGGGTAATGGACAAATTAAGTGTAAAGGAGAGGGTAATGTGCAGCTTCTATTATAGATTAAGTCACTGTAAACACAAGAAAATATGTCAGCCCGACCACTCTGCGTTTGTAACTCAACAAAAAGCCTTGAACCTCTAGTTTTCATATTGATTTTGCCATAACTCTCGTCCTACATTGCTTTTTGCAAATTACTTTAAACAACAATTTGTCCTTTTACATTGATTTCATCATTATGCTAGTCCTGGGTACTCTTCTAGGTCCCTTTATGTTTCCCAAATTTGCCGAGGAATGTGATTTGCCAAGACCGTCATGACGAGCTGTCACTAACCGTCATGACTAACCGTCCAAAACGAAAGAACGCTTCTTACACCCACATCTGATGACCTCAAGTAGTGATGGTGGTGCTGGCGGTTTGTTCGTTCGTATGGGAAGATTATTATACGGCATTTGGCAAATTTGGGAAACATAGGGACCTAGAAAGGTACCCAGGACTAGCATAATGATGAAATCAATGTAAAAGGACAAATTGTTGTTTAAAGTACCCCAAAAAGCAATGTAGGACGAGTTATGGCAAAATCAATATGAAAACTAGAGGTTCCCGTTTGTTGAGTTACAAACGCAGAGTGGTCAGGCTGGCATATTTTCTTGTGTTTACAGTGACTTCATAATTGAATCATAATTGAACTGCATATTACCCCTCCCATTACCCTGCACTCATTACCCTGTGTTTTTTTCACAAAGAAAATCACACAACCTGCAGTTGAAGACTTGTAGGCCTATCGGGAAGCGCAAATCTGGTGCTGCATGGATTGCTACTCAAGCATACAACCAGTTGGGACTATTGGTAGACTTACCGTAGCCTCTAACGTCGTTTGATTTTATGCAACGAAGTATGTAATCTTAAATAAATAGCTGGTTTGTTTTTTGGTTTTTGTCTTTTGCATGGGCATAATAAAATTCTGCACTAAAGTTACGACATTGGTAGAAATTGACAGGCGTCTCACGTCGTTAAGATTATGAAACATAATTATGCTAATTTTAAGGTAAAATTGCTTTATTTTGTTTGTTTTCTTGGTCTTTGCATGGGTATAATAAAATTCTGCGCTGAATTTACAGTGAATTGTGGAGCCTCTAACGTCGTTGGAGTTTATCACAACATATGCTAATTTCATCATAAAATGAAAACTTTATGGGTTTTTTTCTTTTGCATGGGCATAATAAAATTCTGCACTGGAGTTTACGACAGAAAAGTTTGTGGCTGCAGCTGTGAAATATTAATTTTCAGCATTCAGATATGAGAGGAAAACTGGCGAGTGCGATTTCAATCGGTTATGGCGAAAAATATCAGAAAATGGGCCGAGAAATATTAGGGTGAATTCATGATGGTCAGAATCGGAGTCCCGGTGGGCTTGGGAGCCTCTATGGCGTGTTTGGAGCTTAATATGCAACATTTGATTATCTCAATATCAAAAATAAAATGGCTTATGTCTTTTGCACGCATAGGCTTCCTAAATTTCTGCACTGAGATAACGAAAAAAAAAGTTTGTGGCTACACTGTCGAACTATTACATTTCTGCATAAAGAGTGCAATTAAAGGAATCAGTGTTGATATGCGAGTTCACGCGAAAGAAATCAGGAAAAAATATTAGTTTTAGATGCTTTGTGTGATTTGTACAAAATTTCTGGATCCTCCTGGGTTTATTCTTATAAGAGCTGTGATTTTTGCAGTCCCTGGTGAACAAATATGATGGAAATTATGTGGTAGCAAGTACTATTATTATAGCTTAATAGCTTTCTTATTTGTTCCAACAAATATAGTAAACGTAGTAAAATGTATTAAAAATACTTCCGCTTCCTAGTTATATTCAGTTTTTATTGCGCTTCGGTAACACACCGGAAGTAAAAGTCAACCGGTTTTCGTGTCCGGGAACAAGAAATGTTACTCAAGGCATAGTCTACAACCTCAAGAAAAAAACGAACGCGATGCTCTACTGAGTTCAAAAGTATAAGCTCAAACTATTTTGTCCATTGCCCTTCCATCACTTTGCCTTACATTACGTCATGATGGCGTAGCAAATTCTCTTTATCTTAGTAACATGGTACAAATTCACACTAGGTTTTATGATCATCCCGTAAACCGTTCGGAAGAAATTTTGCTTTGTTTTAATTTCAGGCTTAAGTCTTCATTTTGAATTCACGTAACTGACCTTCCGGTAGACCCGGAAGTAAAGGTCAAGCGAGTTCACGTACGACAAAAATATTTATCAACTAATGGTCTATCTGATTGCAAAGTTAGGCGTAATTGATCACTTTGTTTAAGGTTATAGGTGAAAGTATTTGGCCCATTTTCTCTAAAATCGCTGGTGATCAATGGCGTCATCATGAAGTCAGAAAAATATACACCACTTGGGGCGAGATCGATATATATGTTGAAGTTACAGAAGTTCGCCACCATATACTGTTTATGAGAAAATCCGCGGAAACTTATCGTCCGGGAAAAAAAGAAAGAAAAAAAGAAAGAAGAAGGTGTCAGTAACAACTCCCAACTAGAGGTTATGTTAGTTACAAACGCCAGAGTGGTCGGGCTGGCATATTTTCTTGTGTTTACAATGGCTTAATCATAATTGGTGGACAATACACCTCCCATTACCCTGCATCCATTACCTGTGTTTTCACATGAAAATCACACAACCTGCAGTTGAACTTGTGCTACCTCGACAAGACTTGTAGGCCTATCAGGAGCGCGCATCTGGTGCTGCATGGATGGCTTTACTCAAGCATACAACCAGTTGGGACTATTGGTAGACTTGCGAGCCTCTTACGTCGTTGGGTTTATGCAACATATGCTAATCACATAAAATGGCTTTTAGGTTTTTTTCTTTTGCATGGGCATAATAAAATTCTGCACTGACTTTACGACAGAAAAGGTTGTGGCTACACGCTGTGGAATATTAATTTTCAGCATTCAGATATGAGAGGAAAACTGGTGAGGCGTGATTTCCAATCGGTTATGGAAAGAAATCTTGTTTCCTTTTATTTGAGGCTGTTCTATTTTGAATTCACCTAACTTTGACCTTCTGGCAGCCCGGAAGGAAAAGGTCAAACGACTTTGACCGGATGATGACGCCATCACACTGTTTTTGTGTCTGGCATTCTTCACTAAACACTTTTATAATTATGTCTGATAAAATGCTTCCGCTTTTGAGCTATATTCAGGTAACACCGGAAGTAAAGGTCAAGCGGTTTTGTGTCTGGGAACAAGAAATGTTCCTCACGGCATAGTCTACAACCTCACGGAAAAAACGAACGCGATACTCTATTTAGTTCAAAAGATATGCGCAAACTATTTTGTCAAAATTTGCCCTTAAATCGCTTGTAATTTGATACCTGATGACGTAACAAAAACTATAACATCTTCGTAACAAGGTACAAGTTCTCACAAGGTTTTGTGATCATACTGTGAACCGTTCGGAAGAAATGTTGCTTTGTTTTGATTTCAGGCTCACGTCTTCATTTTGAATTCATTTAACTTTGACCTTCCGGTAGACCCGGAAGTAAAGGTCAAGCGAGTTCACGTACACGGCAAAAAATGTTTAGCGATTAATGGTCTATCTGATTACAGAATACAAACATCATTGAATGTTTAGTTCAAGAGTTATAAGTGAAAGTATTTGGTCACTTTTTCAGTTAAAATCACTTGTAATTTGACACCTGATGACATAATCATGACGTCAGAGTAATATGCACCACTTCGGATGAGGGTCGATATATATTGAAAGTTACAAGTTCATACCATATACCGTTTAAGAGAAAACCCGCGGAGAAGTATTGTCCGGAAAAAAGAAAGAAAGAAAGAAAGAAAGATTAATCGCAACAAATCCAAAGAGTGGTCGGGTTGTGCCCGACCACTCAATCATGGTTTAAGTGGCCATTTTGAATTTATGCAAATCAAGCATATTTCCACCACTTGGATTTTTTTGTACTTTTTTTTCGGGACCATATAGAGATGCTCTGTGGTGTGATATTTATGTATACATACATGTAACTGAACTAGAAGTTATTAGGGAAAATTCAATTGTGGCATGTCCACACATGACAGCCATAATTTTAACTTTAATTTATGCAAATTAATATACGGCATTTATGCACATTATTATACCGCATTTGGCAAATTTGGGAAACATAGGGATCTTGAAATTTACCTAGGACTAGAGTAATGATGAAATCAATGTAAATTAAAGGACTAAAATTGTTGTTTAAAGTTCCTCAAGAAGCTAATAGTATGAGAAATATGACCAAATCATTGTGAAAGTCCTAAAATATGCGGTAATTTTGGATTTATGCAAATTAGGCATATTTCCACCACTTGGATTTTTTTGGACTTTTAGTATGTCATTTTAGGGACCTTAAAGAAATGCACTGTGGTAAAAAAAATTCTGTTTCAATTTCTTTGAGGTCAAACCTTATATAGCCTGGACTAATAGGGTCTTCTCGTGAGCATCAGACTAGTTGTTGAAATGCGTTGAAATGTCTCTTCCAGTCCTCTCCCCAACTCCCCCTTGCTTACCATTTAGGGGATACTTGTGAACAGAGCCATTAGTTAGCATCTTTTCCAATAATAGTTAAAGGGAATATACATCATTTGCTTTTGCTGTAATTTTCAGAAATGGATGGAATTGGGGGGTTGGAAATATATAGCAAATATAGTTACACTGACTTTTTTTGAGGTTTTGGGTTCGAAAATGCTATAAAAACCAAGAAAAACAATCATTTTCCTGTAGTCTGGTTCCCTGACTCCATATAAGAAGAAACAGAGCAGTTTACATACATTGGGGAATTGTAAGGTCAGGGAACCAGTCTAGCTGGCTTGTACCCGTTCATAGGTGTGTAATCGATTGCAAACAAGTGCGATGGTCAATTGGGGCCAGTATTTGAAAAAAAGCCAGTTTTTTTTCCAACGCTGGTCGGCCGACCAGCATTGGAAATTGATACAAAAATAGCACTTTTCTTGAAAATGACAGTATACAAGGTGCCATGATTTTACAGGATGCTTTACACTGTCATTCACTAACAGTCCAGCAAGGTATTTCAAAATGATTTGGTAGTTTTACTTTTGATGTTTGCAAATGTTGTATTTTCCCTTTAAGCAGCGCCATAATACTGACGCGTCATTTCGTGAGGGTAAAAATAAACTCCCCGGCTTACCGCAGTGATGCCAGACAGTTGCTGCGACAACTGCATGATGACGCTGATGAAGAGCGGCCGGCGCAGTGAGCTGCGCTTGAAGAGCTGCAAGACGCTGATGCGTTCCTCCTTCTGCTCCTCCGCGTGCTCTCGCCGCATCTCGGCAATCTCGTCCGTGATCTGGGTGTCGCGTCGCAGCCACACCAAGGCTGTATGAATTAGACAAAGAAAGACAGAGAGACAATATGGTTTGAAAATAAAGCTGTTTAAATAATTTCATTTATATATTAGGGCTGTCACAAATAAACTGAAAAATTGTATATTCGATCACCAACTTAATCTTCGAATAGCTTATTGCCCGTTTGAGTATTCAAAAACCAAAAAATTCTGCACATGCACAAATGACTGTGATGTTATTTTATCATAAAGCTGCTGCCTATTATTGTCAGCTGTCACTTTTTTTGTCCACGGTAACGTTTGTGTAGAAAGTGGTTCGTTGTTCAGATCCTTTTAGCTGGTTAAAGCCCTTTCAGATTATAAAGTACTTATTTCAAAACACTCCAGAGTGCCCCATACCGATCGCCGCACTTCATTTTATTGGGCTAGTCCAGTGCTATCATGCTGTGCAACTTCATAATTATGACAGATTTCACACAAAAAAGTCTGTCACTAACTCAACAAGTGATAACGTTAACATGTAGGCCTATGCAATCATTATAGGCAGGGCGTCTAAGTTATGTACATGTAGTGACTGAAAAAAGACTGTTTTATTGACTTACATGTATATTACATGTTTTAATGACATACATATACTCCCTGGTACGTAACTGTCTTTTACTAACCGGACCAAGTCCACCAAAATCCATCAATCACACTGCTTCCAATGCATGCTTTGCTTTTAATAGGCCTCCAGGCCTAAATCTGTCATACTCCATAATATTTAGTCAAACCTGCATGTAGAACCAAGTCCCCCAAAATCCATCAAAATGGCCGGGGGATGGATTTTAATGGAGTTGGGGAGATATGCATGACTAATTTCAATTCTGAATGCCTATAACCTCGCAGCATCAGGCACTGTCTGCAATGCGTTCAAATGTAATACCGGAGTCTTATATAGCGCACGTATCTACCAACAATTACACAATGTAGGTACTCAAGGCGCTGGAAATTATTTCTATTATTAAGACAGGTAAATGAAGTTTATGAGAAATATGAGACCCATTATGTAGCACCTTATAAAGGTTTACAAGGTGCTGCGGCGCATACTGCAACCACTGCTAGAAACACCAGGGCGAACCCCTTCTCTTAGCGATTTAACGTGCACTACACAACACACGGGACCTAAGGCTTTACGTCCCATCCAAAGGATGAAGCAATAATTGTAAAGTACCTTGCTCAAGAGCACAAGCACCATGTTCCCACGGTCAGGATTCGAACCCATGTACCACGGCACACGAGTCGAACACCGTAACCGTGGGACCACAGCCCAATGACCCTCCCTTTTGCCTCCCCAAACTCTCCACTTGTAGCCATTGAGTGGGTACTTGTGCACGACAGTCCATTGAAATTTCTTCAAATCCTGATTCAACAAGTACTGGGTATTGCTAGCAGGGGACAATTTCAACAGCTTTTTTCAAGGCATGGCAACTGACCTTTCTCGGCGTTTTTCTGCTTGTCTTTGATGATGAGTAAATAGCGTGGACTCTCGGGACAGAAGGGAAGGGACAGAAGCTGGAAAACGGCGGGCACTGCCGCGAAACCCAGACACACTGACCACAGATCGTCAGTACCTGTAACGATAAACAAAGCATGATTTACTTTACATGTGAACAAATTGACAAACAGGCTGCAAAATAGACAGAACGAGGTACAACTTGTAGTTCACGTCATGATGGTGAGACAACCAAACATTTTTGTGAATGGCAGATGTTGAAATAAAACCTTTGGAAACAAACTGACCACAAATCATATATACTTGCAGTAATAGTTAAAAGTGATAGTTTAAAAATCTAACAAACTGCAAATTTGGAAGAAAAAGTAGAAATTGTGGTTTACATTGAAAAGTGTAGGTAACAACATTTGAGAAGAGGTTGGAATACAAATAAGACCAAACGATCAAAGTTGTATCCAACTTTGCAATAAATAAATCTGATCTTAAACTGCTTACGTGAATAATAATAACATAATAGTGGGTATTTATAAAGCGCAAGTATCCACCAGGACTGGTGCTCAAGGCGTTACATCATTATTACCCCTGCTCATTGGGCCCATGAAACATTCCAAATACCATCTCAGCTCCCTTGGGGAGTGGGGAGTATATGCAGCTCGATGCAGCCTGTTAGGCGCAAGGAAGCTAATTCAATCACAATAACCACCTCTGCCCTCACAGGTACCCGTTCACTACGGGGTGGAGAGGAGCAATGAGTGACAAAGTGCCTTGCCCAAGGGCACATGCACCATGACCCCAGGCTGGACTCGAACCCACAACCTGCAGCTTTACCCGCAGACCACAAATCCAATGCCCTTAACCACGAGACGTGAACCAATAACCTCTGAGTGACATCATGACTATTCCAGCGAATACAATACCCACCCCCCTAAAAAATCTGTCAACTGCTGTGTTGTGGGACTTGAAATAATGTGATTGTTAGCTCCCTGGGGTTGCATGACACCCTTGGACAAGTACATGTATGTAAGTTAAAAAAGGAAGAAATCTTGGCAATTATAAATGGGAAGTGCTCTTACCCAGTAGAACAGGAAGACCAAGGATCTGGGACAAGAGAATCCCGATCGTGACGCCGAGCTGGTTCATGACGCTGATGGCCCCTCGTAGATTGAACGGGGAGACTTCGGATAGGTACATGGGAACAATGCCGGTATTTATACCTAGTGACAGAAAGTTAAAGGGCTCATGTAATATAATTTTTTTTTAATTTAATCATTGAAATGTTCCTCTGTGTTCGATTCAACTCTAAATTTGTGAACTTCGTTTTGCCATTTTTAAACTGTAAGCTTGTTTTGGTGTTTTGGGGCCTTTTACGATACATGCAAATTTCCTTTTTCATGACAAAACTGTGTTACTCATTCAAGACAGAAACTTCAGTTTTACATCAGCCTCAGCATAAAAAGTCACCTGATGTTTGTTGCCTATTCCAATATTCCATCATCGACAGACTGTCCCAATTTGTTTCCGATTCTAAATGTCTCAAGGATATGAGGAAACTATTACCTTGAGAAGATGAAGTTGTTTGTCATTGCTTGTCAAATGCAACACTTTTGCTGAAAGCCATTATTGTGCAAGACTTGAGAGGGGCATTTACATACATGTTGATAAAACTTCTTTAAAATCAATCAAATATTAGCCACAGCCTTCACTGTACATGCATATGGAACTCTACTGCTGTAGGTCTCTCTTTTTTTAATTTTTTTTATGTGACATCGCAATAAAGGCAGGCAATGAGTACACCACCATCTTTTCCTCAAAAAAACATTGGTTAAAGTGGTCAGAAATTGCCTCAGATTGCACCACAGTGCATCTAGAATCCAAACAATTTTCGGGGCCCTTAAGCGGGCCCCGAACCCCACGCCATAATTTTTTTGACCCACTTTTTTGGGGGACCAAATTTTTTTTTGGCCCCCCAATATTGTGTTCTGGATCCGCCCTTGCAAATGACATCATTTCCTACAGACCAGCCACGTGCATTGGCATATTGAGCATCAACTTGCATAACGCGCATCGGCTACGTCCTCTTTCGAACAAATTTCGAGCAACAAACGCGCGTGTTTAGAACATTTTTAACACTGCACAATGCGTGATTGATTGCGTAAAATACGCAGTTGCAGTTAATTAAATACCGGTAGGAAACCCCCCACCCTTTTGTAATCAAAATCCTGGCTCCTATTTCCTGCTCCCTCTGAGCCATCACCTTACCACAGTTCAGGCCGACTATCGTCCTGCCAATAATCAGCATCTCATAAGACCAGGCCACTTTACTCAGACCCATCAGCAACGCTGCCGCTAGAGCGATGAAGTTATTAAATAACAGGGTCCCCTTCCTGAAATGAATAATGAAAACACTTGTTTCTATGAAGTCTCTTAAATTTGAAGAACAAGACTACAACTGATTGGTTTATTGGTGAGACACGGGAGGTGGATTTCGAAGCAGTTGTTTTGCATATTTTTGTTTTTACTTCTAAAGACACATGTATTATTAATGATTGCACTGATAAAAAAGTAAGCTGATTCACTGGATCTGTAGAAAATTACTAGGCCATCTTTAAGATGAAATGAAGGATAATGTTCATAACATGGACGGACATTCTTGAATCATACTAAATTACTCCAGCTCATGTTTCATTTATTGAACTGTTCAATGAAGAATTGGTATCATTCGGGGTGATGTACATGTAAATCAAATTAGGTTGTTAGGTACTACACTGAGAATACAGTGTTTATACGTCGGTGAAGGGCAGGACCTAATTTAATGAAAGGTTTGCGGAAACACCATGTGCGAATAATTTCTCAACTAAGAGAATGGTTCTGAAAAGAACCAGAGGTAAAAATATAGAAATTATTCGCACATGGTGTTTCCGCAAACCTTTCATTATTTAGTATCTCCACCATGCAAAGCCTCAAATCTTACTTAGGACCTAATTTGATTGGTATTAACTTCTAATTGGTCCAATTTTTTTACACGTCAGATTTTTCGGAATGATTTAGGTCGGTGAGACTCTGGAATGCCAGAATTTAACTAGGCCGTCAAAAAAAAAACTAAAAGCCACGCTTACCTGCCAAACCGATCTGCCAATGGTCCAGCTACCAGGGATCCCACCATACCCCCGGCAGCAAAGATGGCCACCGCTGTGGCGAAGAGGAAATCGTTCTTGTCATCGGGCATGGCATTGCCGCTTCGCCTCTCTTCCGTCTCATTGAAGAAACCTTGGATCACCTGCAATAAATCGTCATATTCTTTACTTTTCGGGGACACAAAATTATTTTTTTTAAACAACGCTACATCTGCTGCTTCTTAGGATAAACACCAAGCAAGCCAAGAAGACCTTTTTATATTATCACCTCATCTGCCCATGGTGAATTCAACGCGGCATCCATGAGTGGGTCGACCGTAGGTTTTGGACCCTCTACCCGGGAAGAGCCTTCTCAACAGCGCGACCTCATACCCTGTTTTGTGGAGCCGGTCACATATATCCCAATTTATAGACATTTTTTTTATTCAAATATTCGAGAAAAAAAATGTCAGCCGTTTCGAGGAGATGATGTAAACAGTAACAATGCAACTGTATGGATTTATTATCAAATTCCACACTTTTGTGGAAAGCCACTTTCACACATGATTTGAAGCTCCAATGGGGGAACATTAGCTCAAATTTCTTTTCAAATTTGTCAGAAACCAGCTATTCTATTGCCCTTTCTTTAGTTGTTTTTAAAAACACTTCCGTCAATATTAGAAAGTGCAATTAGCGGCCAGTTTTGAGGCTAGCACATACCGGTATGTTCCAAGTTGCAAAAAATATCAAATACAAAAAAATTCATAACTGCACAACCCTACTGGCATGACTGCACAATGGTGTGTCTGGGAGGGTTTTGTTTTCCTTAAATATTAATCAAAAGTGCATCTGGGTTAGTGAACTTATTGTTCAGCATAAAAATTAATATTTTATTATCGCTGGCATGTTCATACATTGGACAGGCCATACATGGTGCATGTGTAAATATATCCGGTAAACATTAATGTACTACTGTGTTATGATTATATAATATATGATGGCCTTGAGGGGGAGAATATATTGCGCGAGCTATAACAATAGTGCACAAGTCGAAGATGAGTGCAATATTGTTAAATACATGTAGCTCACTTTTAATCTTAATAGTATTAGTAGCTCACTTTTAATCTTAATAATAGTACATGTATGTAACTGGTTGTAGTTTTAGCTATGTGGATATTTATTTGAGAACTCAGAGAAAACTACAATATCAATATCATTGCAGTCATCAGGGTACTCTATTGACATACCGCTGTACATGTACCGGTTAATATTGCAGTCATCCTGCATGTCCGGGTACCGGTACTTTAAGAAAGCATACCATACATGTATGCTTATGTATTTTTTACCACTGGAAGCTAGCTTGACATAAATAATAATATCAAATTGCATACTTACTAAACATGGACTTTTGCACTAAACCAATACTAATTATATATTCAACAATTTGTAATCTTGAGTGAGATTTGTAGGCTATTTTTCCCGAGTCAAAGTGTAGGCCTACCGGTACAGGAAATTTTTCCCCAACTGGAAAGTTTTTGTAAATTTGTATGCATGTACCGGTACATCTACCAGGTATAAAAAAACAATTAAATTAAAAAACTGACTAGGTCCATTCCTTTCTCAATACATGATAAAATGCTTTGTACATCAGTAGGCATACATGTATGAGCACAGGAAAATTTACGAAATTCTACATTAAAGGGGATGATACAACATTTTGCTTTTGCTGCAATTTTCAGAAAATTGATTGTGAGGATAAGTAGGGGCCTGCCATATGTTACAAGTTGCAAATATTGTAAAACTGACTTGTTTCACATTTTGGGCAGCTTGTACCGTAGATGCCGGAAAAACCAAGAAAACCAATCATGTTCTTGTACTCTGGTCCCCTGACCCCACTTAATATGAAACAGAGCAATTTATAGAATGGGGAATTGTAAGGTCAGAGAATCAGTCTACATGTAGCAGGCTTGTAGCCCTTCTCAGGTGTGTAATCAATTGCAAAGAAAATGCGGAACTAAATATGAAATTACCGTAGGAGCAGTTTTTGGAAAAAAGCCAGTTTTTCTCCAACGCTGGTCGGCCGACCAGCATTGGAAAATATGATTTCTCTTGAAAATGTCAGCAGACCAGGAGCCACAATTTTACAGGATGCTTAGACTGTCATTCCTTAACAATTCAGTCCTGTAGGCCATATTTTGTGAAAATTTTATCATTTCGTTTTTTGATGTTTGCAAATGTTGTATCTTCTCTTAATTTATAAAACATCCTTGCATGCAATTTGAAATAAAAATAGAAGCGTGGTGATTAAAAAAGTTAATTTATATTGCAGGGGTACCATACATTTTGTTTGCTTTGAAGTCACTTTTGTAGTACAATAAGCCCACATCAGTTAGCCAGCGTGGCTGTAAAGTTTAAAATTACATGTTTAAAGCTACAGTCCATCATTTGCAGCTATCCAAAAAGTAAGTAACTGACGTAATTATTGTTGAAAAACATACTTGGTTGAAAGGTATAGCAACTGTACGGGAACTAAACTCTCTGTGAAATTATTCTTTCTGGCATGCTGTCATTTTGAAGAAATCAACGGAAGAAGGCCTTTCCAACGATGCGTCTAAAGACGCATCTTTGGAAACTTCCGTTAGGCCTAGTAGTTCATTTTTTTATTCAGCAAAGCACAAAGCATTCGTCGGTTCAGTGCGTGACATCGCGTAGCTGCAATCGGCTCAGTGAGAACGTGTCTCAGACGCTGAATTCAGGCCCAATTCAAAACATGATTCAGCAACTTTTGATTTGAAACGAAGATACTGGAAAAAAAAACTTCTCGAAATATACAGCTGAAACTTCATCAGGTTAGTTGTTCAGCACCTTTCTTTAGATTTTGAGCACGTTTGTTGCTTCAAACGAACAAAATGCACAAATTACAAATGATGGACTGTACCTTTAACACAATTAGGCTAAAATACGATACCTGGTGTACTGTTTGTTTGCGTCCTGCACTGCCTGGTACAGTATAAGGGCCCCCCCCCCCCCCCCGAAAAAAAACCTGGCTCTCTATTCAAACATTTGTCAAATAGGAGGGTTAATGATAACAAAGTAAACACAAGGAGGTTAAAGCTCAACTACCTCTTTGCATTGGTCGTACACAATCACAGTGAACTCAAAGAGTAATTACCCCGGTAAGCATCATGCATGCATGCACCTGGCTTTCCTTAAAAGACTTTTGGGCCTTTTCACGCTACCATCTTGTCTACGGTCCTTGGTGAAATTAACACTTGTCCTCTGTGCTGTAATAAGTGATACTACATCTCGCAAACACATTCTTTTTGTATCAGAAATATCAGAAATAAAACAACATGGTTTGATGTGTTTTGTGTTTGTATTGAGTCACACCTACCGGTAGAAAATGCCCCCAAACTTACGCTGACAAAAAAAAAGTGATCAGATACCTGTACATACATGTAGGCCTACTTGAAACTCCTTAAAATCACCCTCATTTAGAAACGGGGTATGGCTGGGCTCTGGTTTAAAAAAAGGGGAGGGGGGGGGGCAGAGAAGTGATTTAGAGGAGGAACTTGTTCAAACGTTGTGATCAATACTACAGTACCGCCCGAAAATAACTAAGGTATTATTTACAAAATCATAATGGTAGGCATGGTAGGAGTACCAATCATCAATTAACCATGGGGTGATTTTTTGCTTTGAAAATTGGAGAAGGAATGGAGGAACAGAATCAAAATTTGTGAGGTGATGAAATGAAGTTGTTTCTTCAGAGCCTGAGACAAAAGTGACAGCATAGCAATTTTCCTTCCTGCCTAAAGATTTTACTTCCAGGATGTAAAGAACTACCCCCACTTCTCATTTGCCCATAGCCTGGTCTTGCATTAAAGTCAGTCCTTCTGATTTGAGGCGTGCGATCACACCCCCACACACCTAAAAGCTTCCCGAGAAGTGTGATTAATTGCACGCCTGAATTTTTCTGCACCACAGATCACACACCTAGAAAAATCACACACCTAGAAAAATCACACGCCTAGAAAAATCCAGGTGTGCCTTTTTTCACACGCCAGTGATTTTCAAATCTGAAGGACTGTAAAGTGTGTCCTGCTCAAGCAGACCTACTTGTTGTGTTTCCATGGACTGTAATAAACACCCTAAACTTGAGTTATTTTGGGTCATATTGTAACAGCAATTATGTGTGTCCTGTATCCCTGCACATTTGCACAACATGGGTGTATTTAAGCTTACATCACAACAAAGTCACATGGTCTGTTGTGCAACCTTTTGGTTATGTAACGAGTTTGTTTGATGATAACCTACAACAGGCTTATCTACTACAATGAAGTGTGCGACAGTATTTCTTGTCATTGTCAATGATACTGGTATGCCCAACCGTTATGTATGGTAGGCCCCCCCTACATGTATTTGCACCAACCCAAAACTGCAAAGTCACTGGGCAATGTTTGACTGTAAAAGTTGCTGTTTCACCAATATTGTGTAGTAAATCATATTTTAATTGCTCATCAATGCTTTGCACGTGAACATGTGTACATGTACCGATACAATACATACAAACTCGTTTTAATATACCGGTACTCTCAAGGACAATGCTTTGTTTCCCTTTGTCCTTGTAATACCGGTACTCTTCCATAAGCACACAAACTTACTACAGAGGACCATAAAACTTAACTTTCAACAATAAGCCTTCTGCAAGTAAAGTTTGACCTTTGTTTGCTGTAATTAGTTGTACACTGACTTCACCAAACTTTTTAGCTGCAAATTAGGCAGTAGTTTAAAGGGCCTAATTTTGAAATCGGAATCCGCCTGACTGACAACATTTTAGACAATTTTTTGGGGGCAAGGTCTTGCATAGTTTGTAAGTTATATTTACATTAAAAATCAATCAACAGAGTACCGGTGGGAAACTAAACCAAAATATTTTTAAATTTTTTTCAACCTGCCAAAATTATATTTGGAAATGTGAGATTTTTTTTTTTTTTTTTATGCTTGGTCTCGGTCTCGGTAGTCTTGGTCTCGGTCTTGGTCTCAGTCTTCAAAAGTCTCAGTCTCGGAAGTCTGGTCTCGGTCTCGAAAGAGCTGGTCTCTGCTAGCATACAAAAGACTAGTACATACAAAACATGACTCAGCAACTTTAGTTTTAAAACTGAGATCCCAGAATATTCTTTTCTCGGAATATACATGTATACAGCATTCACAGAGCAGAGCTAAACTTTTTCAGGTTAGTTGTTTAAAGCACCTGTCTTAAGATTTTGAGCAAATAAAAATTGTTTCAAATGAAAAAAAAAATGCACGAATG
This sequence comes from Patiria pectinifera, assembly GCA_029964075.1. NCBI lineage: Eukaryota > Metazoa > Echinodermata > Asteroidea > Valvatida > Asterinidae > Patiria > Patiria pectinifera. The sequence continues at coordinate 13,095,398 of CM057134.1, forward strand.
ATAACACGCAGAGCTTGGGTACATTCTAACACGGGAGTCTGTGACTAGACTAGCCAGTGTTTGGTACCGAGATGAGACACAAACTGTGAACGTGAACTGGCAAGAAAGTCTTTCCCGCCCTTCATTAGACAGACACTATAAATACGGTACATACCAGTTTGGGGTTGTTGATGACACCAGTGTTGTAACCAAACTGGAGAGAAGAACCAATCACAGCCGAGGCTGTAGCAAAGACAAGCGGCAAAGTCAACGGCCTCTGAAGACAAAACCAAAACAAAAAAAACCCAAATTTTTTAGACAAAATTTTCATCACTAAATGCAACAATTAGGACTAAACTACATGTAGCCTACATATGTAAGACTCGAGTGCATCATAATCTATAAATGTAGCAGAGTTTTTGATTCTCAATTTTTGGATTCATCTGGCATTTGTCTGGTCACCCTGACTGACACATGCACGCACACGTGCGCACATACACTCTTGAATTACTTTACTCCTGAGGACAATGCTTTGTGTTTCCCTTTGTCCCTTAAATATAACACTCTTCCATAGACTAAGCACACGAACCTACTACAGAGGACCGTTTTGTACAAAAGACCCAATGCCCGAGGACTGAAAGGATCCTTTCTCCTCCTTTTGTGTGTCTGTCCTTGGGAGTTGGGGGTTATGTAGAACACATACAGGTATGCAATCGTCAAAATATAGCCGTGACAGCATGACCAGATGGTTCTTCTTCAAGAAGCCAGCGAAATCATCAATATTTTCCATATAGGCTACATGTAGATCGTGGTTGTTCTGTTTCAAGTCGATCACTGGCTTTGTGAAATGAATGACTGCTACATTGGACTCTTGCAATCTCACGTTTAATCTCATCTGGGCTTGGATAATACTAGGGAAAAGGACCAGTTTTGTGAAGTCCAAATTCGACTCCATGGGACTTATTCACGTATTGGCCATATTTGTCGAGTTCGCTGTTATTTTAGTCAACCAGTTACATTGACATGATTAAAGCATTTTAACAACGGGTTATCGTCAAGCTACCAGTACCACACAGTATAGCGAGATGAGCTACATGATAATATATCCATGATATGGATACAAAGATCCGTGGTTCGAATCCACGTCGTCGCTGCTCATTTCAACCGGCTATATTTCTTTCTTCTTTGAGTTTATCATTGATTTTCAGGAAAGATTCCCATATCTGGCCATCACTTATTTGTCCCGTCACTTCAGTGACCTATCAGTATCAGCCATGATAATATGTCCTAAAAAAGTCAAATTTAGCAGGGGAAATATTAAAGTGGTTACTGACAAAACACTTCGAAATTTTCTGATCAGTCCTAGGGTTTGTGCACAGTCATGACAGTGTATGGCCACAATCTGACAATGGGAAACAAAGTTTAACGTTGTCACGCCCCAACTATTGCATCGGTCCCAACTATAGTTGGGCCTGTCCCAACTATAGTTGGGTCTGTCCCAACTGTAGTTCCACAGTTGGGCTGGCCCAACTATAGTTGGGCCTGTCCCAACTATAGTTGGGACGGTCCCAACTGTAAGTTCCATTGTTGGGCTGGCCCATCTATAGTTGGGCCACTCCGATCTTTTTATTTTGCCGTGTCCCAACTATAGTTTACATTGATGTACAACCATAAAACGTTCCCTACACTACAGCTCTGATACACGTCTGACTTTACTGGGGACCACTGAAATTAGCTATTGATGGGGCGAATCTATAGTTGGGCCACCCCAATCTTTTTATTCTGCGGTCCCAACTATACTGTACATTGTTGTACGATTATAAAACATTCCCTACAACTCTAATACACATCTGACTTTACTGGGGACCAATGAAATGATCTATGGGTGGGGACCATCTGTAGTTGGGCCACCGCAATATTTTTATTTGGCAGTCCCAACTATAGTTTACATTGATGTACGACTATCATGACTATAAAACATTCTCTACAGCTCTGTCCGACTTGGGACCTTTGACATTAGCTATGGGTGGGGCCCATCTATAGTTGGCCGGCCATGGCAATCTTTGAATTTTGAAAAATGTTGCTGGATAATAAAACCCAGCAGCTGGACAACTCATCCAACTAGGCAGTACCACGTGACCGGCCAGCCTTGCGGCATGCATGCACGACGAATACACGGTGCCAGCGCCGCGGAACATTTAATCCAACAAGATCTATCAAGCATGAAGCATCCGGCGCAACTCCAGTCCTAACTATAGTCGGGCCGACCCAACTGCCGCACTATAGTTGGGACAGTCCCAACTATAGTTGGGACAGTCCCAACTATAGTTGGGACCGATGCGATAGTTGGGGCGTGACAACCTCATTCTTAACACCTGCTTAAGTTCCTACCTTTTTCACACTTGTTGCTGGATCCGTTTCGGATTCATTTCTTCCATTCATGGCCGATGACTCCTTCTCTTTAGAATCCATCGTAGGGGAATCCAGACCACCTTCCACCGATCCGTACATAAACCTGGTAAAAATGTGGCTTACACCTACACTTATTTAGGTCTAGATGAAATTCATGTATTACAGAACGCCGGCTAGCTGTACACATGCGTGTACGTACGTACGTGTACATGACATATCACGCGCCGCGGCGCTGCGCCATTTGCATAGTTTGAGGGCGCTCAATCGATCGCTGTTATGTATTTTTATCACGTGCCTACTTTTCTCCACGTGGGTGACCTTTTTGGAAGAAACCATTTACAAGGAAGGGGACTCTACATTTCACAGGACGTACATGTATGGAAAAAAATGTATACACTTTTCGAGAAGATGTCGAACAAAATAAAGTAACAAACAAAGTAAAAGCCCAAAAAAGTATAAAAGACAGGAAATGATACATGTTTGCATCCCTAAGTACTAGAACTTTAGGCTCGGTTAAACGCCCATTCTTTTTTCTGTTTAGTTCATTCCGAGTCAAAGGTTAGTGGTCGGTCAAAGCGTATGTTTTATTATGTAAAGTATTACGCAACACGACTCCTATATTATAATCTTTCTTAATCGCAGATAAATAGGATTTTCTTTTCGCTCCAGTAGAGGGTGGAAGCATTACCTAAAAAAAAAATAATCTTGAATTTTCTAGTGAGACAATTAATTGCATGGCAGGGGGAACATTCAAGCGGTTTATGATAAGGCCAAATTAAAAAAAAAAACATGTTTAGCGTCCTGCCTTTAAAAAAAGAAGAAGCGCGATGCCCTTTTTTCCCCCTCCAAAATGGCCGCCCGTCCGGGCTATTTTTCAAGTTGGCCGCCAGTTTTTTTGTTGTTTTTTTTTAAATGGCCGTCATTTGGCTAAATGACATACCGGCTTAATTGTATGGGCTAGAATGACGCAACAGACAGAGGCCAAAATGATCATGTCACTGTTTAAAATTTATCAATTTTTCGGTTAAAAAGAAAAGAAAAAAAGATAAGACTTTTTTGTCAATTTGCAGAATTTGTTTTAAAGAAAAGCGGCTTTTCCTCTTTTGGGGCGTCTGCAGCCCTCTGAAAAAAAAATGGGCTTTCACTTTTGTACAAATAACCCACCTCGCAAGAGCCGATCTAGCAGCCAATAATTCTAATATAGGGAAGTAATATGATTATTTAATATTATCATTCATTGGTGATTTGTTGTGTTCAATGTCTCATTCAAATGTGAAGAGCTTTTATATTGCTAGAAGAAATAGCAGTTGAGAAAAAAATGTATTTCGAGATGAAACTTGAAAATAGCATGGGGAATGATTCTTTCAACAACAAAAAAAAAAGCCAAATCGTATTTCTTTTTCTCTCCTTTTAATTTAGATCTTGCGTCCTACTACATTTCAAACAATGTACATGTACGTGCGTTATAAAACTGTAAAATTCTCATCTCGTCTTAGTCATAAGTGAATATAAGTTTGCCTTTAAAAAGTGAAAACACATACAAAATAATAATGTTAAAATGAAAACGTTCCAAATGAAAAAAGAAAGCATCTTTATATTATACAAAAAAACAGCACCTTTATATTATTTATAGAAAGAACTAGGACAAAAGCGTTAGCACTTTGTGATTTTAAATTTGTTTTGTGTTTTTTCTATAATATAAATTTATATTATAGAAAAAACACAAAACAAATTTAAAATCACAAATCATGAATTGCAAATAATGACTGTATCAAAGCCCATTGTGCTAAGCACAACGAGTGCTTATCTTATGACTTTTACGAAACTACAAAACTATACCATGATGTAAGAATGATAATGATAAAATTCTCATCTCGTCTTAGTCATAAGTGAATATAAGTTTGCCTTTAAAATGAAAACACATACAAAATAATGTTAAAATGAAAACGTTCCAAATGAAAAAAAGAAAGCACCTTTATATTATACAAAAAACAGCACCTTAATATTATAGAAAAACAAGGACAAAAGCCTTAGCACCTTTACAATATAGAAAAAACACAAAACAAATTTAAAATCACAAATCATGAATTGCAAATAATGACTGTTAGTATCAAAGCCCATTGTGCTAAGCACAATGAGTGCTTATCTTATGACTTCCACGAAACTATAAATCTACACCATGTAAGAATGATAATGATAAAATTCTCATCTCGTCTTAGTCATAAGTGAATATAAGTTTGTCTTTAAAATGAAAACACATTACAAAATAATGTTAAAATGAAAACGTTCCAAATGAAAAAAAGAAAAGCCCTTTATATTATAGAAAAACACAAAACAAATTTAAAATTACAAATCATGAATTGCAAATAATGACTGCATCAAAGCCTATTGTGCTAAGCACGAGTGCTTATCTTCTGACTTTTACGAAACTACAAAACTATACCATGATGTAAGAATGATACATTTTTCAAAACGCTTCAATACATTCGCAAGCAAATTACAAAATGCCTTTGTTCAAAAAAGCCCCCCCCCCCCGCCTTATCTTTTCATTTCACATCCAAATGAAAAGAAAAGAAAAGTATTTTAGTAAAATTTTACTAAAAGTAAAACAGTTTTCAACTTCTACAAGGTTCTACACTTAAATCTGGTACAAATTCAAAAGAGGTCATTTTTTACAAATTGAAAGAGTCGCAATTAACGTCCAATTAACGGATGTGTATACACTGTTTATAAAAGCACACTACCGGTAATCTCCAACCGATGTAAAGCCATATATCCTATGATCAAAGAGGGACATTTTGAAAAGGTAAAGAACATACTGGCTTGGAAGCCATTTGGCTTCAGTTTAAACTTTTGACGACTTTGCGATAATATGGTCACTTATTCAGATCCTAACACTTCAAAACAAGAAGTACGATTTGGAATTTTGTTAAGCCCACGATTACGACCAAAAAACATGCAAAATTTGCACAATGCAATGAAATATCATTTAATTTTTTTACTGGCATTAGTACAAACTGCTGTTTGTTAACTCAATGAAATGCTTTATAGTTCCTGGTTTAAATAACAAATGTAATGTCAGTATAGCAATCTCATCCAAAGTAAATTCAAACGTGAAGGTTAAAGTCAAGGTGGATGAACAATGGAGAAAAAAATGCCTTTGTCAAAGTTTTATGGTTAGTCACTTGACGTGAGACTAATTTGGAATTGACTTGTGATTGTCAAGATTACCATGAATTGTCACCACTTGTGACTTATTGTCATGACTTGTGACTTGTCATGGTGACCAACCATTCAAATGAACTTTGACAATGGCACGGTTTTCCATTGTTCATCCACTTTGACTTGAACCTTCACGTTTGATTTTACTTACGTGATTAAATTGTTATACTGACTTAATGTCATTGTCATGGCTTGCGACTTGTCATGGCTTGCGACTTGTCATGGCTTGTGACTTGTCATGGCTTGTGACTAGTCATGGCTTTTGATTAGTCATGACTTGTGACTTGTCATGACTTTTGACATCATGGCTTGCAACTTGTCACGGCTTGCGACTTCTCACGGCTTGCGACTTGCCATGGCTTTTGACTTGTCATGGCTTCTGACTTGTGACTTGTCATGGCTTTGTGACTTGTCACAGCTTGAGACTTGTCACGACTTTTGACTTGTCATGGCTTGTGACTTGCCATGACTGCTCACATGTCACGGCTTGTCACATTACATAACTTATCACGTCATGACTCGTGACTTGTCACATGTCGTGACAACTTGTCACATGTTATGCATGTAACACGTCATGACTTGTCACAAGTCATGACTTTTCACATTCATGTAAGGTCAGGACATGTGGCATGATTTGTGATTCACTAGATCAGTTACAACCCTGCTTTTATTAATAATTTTGCACTACAGGACGGAAAACAATAACCAACTTGGTTGGAATTCCCAGAATACTCCACTTTTTATAAATATCCGAAAAGGGAAAATATCTCTTTAAAAATAATCCATACAAAATAAAATTACAGTGAACTTTGAATACAAATACACTAAACACTGAATACAAATCCTTCACTTACATATCAAAACGTCTCTCCAAAAAATTTAAGTGTGTTTAAAAAAATTAAATATTAATGAGTTTGCGGAAGTTTGGTGTTTATTTCTGGCTTCATCATAGAGCTATATTAAAGCTAGAGTCCATCATTTGCAGCTATCCGAAAAGTAACTGGCGTAATTATTATTGTTGAAAAACAAACTTGGTTGAAAGATAGTAAGTGAACTAAACTCCCTGTGAAATTATTCTTCCTGGGAAGCTGTCATTTTGAAGTAATCAACGAAAGAAGGCATTTCCAACGGTGATTCTTAAGAAGCACCGTAGAAAAATTTAAATTAGTAGTTCGTTTTGTTATTCAGCGCAGCGCGCACAAGTATTGGAACGACGCACACGCGCGCACGGTTGTTATAATTCGTCGGATCAGTGCGCGACGTTGCGTATAGCTGCAATTCAAAACAATTCAAAACATGATTCAGTAACTTTTGATTTGAAATTGAGATCCTAGAATGCTGTTTTTCTCGGAATATACAGCTGAAGCTTAGCTGAAACTTCATCAGGTCAGTTGCTCAGTATCCTTCATTAGATTTTGAACTCTTTTGTTGCTTCAAACGAACAAAATGCACAAATTACAAATGATGGACTGTAGCTTTAAATTACTAGAGCGCCAACTCCTCATTCTTACGCGCGGAGATACTTTGAAGCCTTCCTGTGCGCAGACATTTTGAATTCATGTGAGTGTCTGTATAACATAATGAAAATAGATGGATTTAATTGTTAAAGTGTACTCTAAATGCAACGCGCAAGAACGACATACGTAAACAACTTCAGCGGGCCATCACGGTTTAAAAAACGTCATGGCAAATCTCATCTGCAGCGGATACGCGCACGCGTTTGCATTGTTTGCCCAGAGCAAAATTAAGCGCTCATTTACTGATTGTGCGTTTCGGTTGTGAGCATATCAGCTTTGATAACGCACCTGTATAGAATGCAAACGCAGATATGCAAATAGCCGTACAAAAGCCGTACCAAATTTCTAGGTCTCCATAGGTTTGTGCACAAACATGGATGCGCCCAGCAGGCATCACTTTGTACATCGAGTCAGCGCTCTAGTAATTTAATATAGCTCTATGGGCTTCATCAAAACTCTGCCAAGTACAACACATTTTGTGTTTGGCTTGTCTATTTGGCTGGACAGTTCTTCAACCAGCCTCTGTCAATTAATTTACAATGTGATTAACTTTCACGCCTTGTTTTCTTTCCGCCATTTTTCTTTTTGGATTGAAATCTTGGTGGAACGTGTGTCCCGTCTCTTGAAAGCCGGGTGGAGAACACGTTATCATTAGATGACTCACTTGGCAAGCTGTGATTGGCTGCAGTGGACTGATGTATTTTTTGCTTTGCAGCCATCTGATTGGCTGGAGAGGATTGGCCATTTTTCTTCCTTGACTGAGAGTTCAATGGAACATGCCTCTTTTCTCTTGGAATTGCACCCTGTGTGTGATACCTAGTAAATTCTTCACTAGAAAGTTTTGAGGGGGAGGTTGATGATAAGCTGAGGGATCCATCTTGTGAGCTGTGATTGGTGGCAGGACAAGCATGTGGTTCCATGGAGGCCCTCTGATTGGACAAAATAGAATCACGTGACTTTACTGCAGACCGTCTGTCATTGGTGGAAGTTGAATACCTTGAAGTGAATGAGTTTTTCTGGCAAGAGGTAGAATTGCTCTGGTTGGTTGAATACAACTTTGCTGGTTTCCTTCCGGAAAGGCTGCTCTGATTGGCTGAGGCAGAGTGACGTGGTACGGGTGAATCGTTCTCATTGGACCAGGAATTGGACCCTGCTGGCTTACAGCTGTTCTGATTGGCTGTGGTAGAATGTCTGGACATTGCACAGTTCGGATGATTGGTCCCCTGACTTTTCCAAGCCCTCGATGTCTCCCGATTGGCGGACGTGCCGCAGTGCAAATCTGCTGACGTGGTCTGATTGGCTGGGGCGGAATTACTGTAGGAATGGTTGCTTGATACTGAACTCTTTTCAGAATATTTCTCATCCATAAGCGAACCAGGTTCTGGAAAATCTAAACGTAAAGAGAATCCCAATATTAATAGACACATATTACACACACACGTGGAAGAGGCAAACCACAGTTTTTCCTGATCGGCTATAGATTCTTTGCAATACTTGAACACCCCGAAACCTGTTCTACCAATTTCACTGCCACGCTTCATGGTTAGCAAAAAAGGTGCCCTAACTAATTAAGCAGAAAAGTACTGCAAGGTTTTTGTGCATTGCCATTGTTGTTTTTGTGTCATTATTTGAGGTACATTCTTATGTGAAAGTAAGGATGCTCTTTGCAGAAACTCTTTTCATTAGCAGTGCCATGAAATTGGGTACTAGCAGTGACTAGTCAGAAAAAAAAGTAGGGGCATCATATACTCCTCCTGCAGTCAGTCCATGTCATTGCCCCCCCCTCCCAACTTACAATGCTATGTAACAGCTACAGCTCCTACAGCTCCTGTATGTCTTTTGTCTAAGTTTATTCGTGGCCAAGTTTTGTAATATGATTTTTGTACTGCACTACTTAATCATGACGGCATTCCCATATCAGAATTAACATGCACCTATTGTCAGTTCCCCTATGTGGTTTATCTGAGTGAGCCCCATTTGCCATTTCCCAAGGTTTGCAGCATTGCTAATGTTGCTAGCATCATGAATTTGATGTGATCCCTGCTCACATGGCATATACACAGGTTTATGGCCTCTGACTAAATAGCGTCCCTTAAGCAAAGACATCTATGGGGATCGAACCTCCACCATAGGGCTGGATAGCTCAGTTGGTAGAGCACAGGAACGGCAATCAGAAGGACGCAGGCACAAATCCCGCTATAGTCAATTTATTATTTCAACTTTAAAATAACGATAATTCTGCTGTTTTAAACCGCTACAAAAATTCTGAAAAAGAGATTAAGAAATTGCAGGCAATGAGAGATTGAAGAACTTGTAGGTTCGGAGTGCCCCCAAAGGGGGAGGGGTATAATCTAAGTAATTTCGCCCACACCCCTTTCCCCAGTCTTACCTGGTTTGTGGTCTGTGCTGTCCACAGCCAGCCACTCCTGTTCAGGGAAGATAAAGGGGTTGATTCCCCCGGCTCCCTTGACCAGCGTGGTCGGGACGTGGGCCGGCCCGGGCTCTTTAAAGTAGCAGTCGGGCAGGTCGCCATTTTCACAGAGCTGCAAGTCGCAGTCTTCCGCCTTGTCCCATTCAGGTTCACTGCTGTCTTCTGATTGGACGTCGTTTACGCCAGCAACAGCTTCAAACAAACACACAGAATTTCAGCATGGAGTATTTGCAGGGTTACCCCCAAAAATGCAACCCTGAAACATTTGCCCTTTTTCAAAAATGTGATGTGATTTTTTTCATGTTTTGGGTTGCTGAGAAAATGCTAATGATGTAAAAGAAGTGATTTTTCATCCTTTCCAATGGCGCTTCAAACAGTGAAACATGTTACTGTAAGCCCACTGTGCAATTGTCTTTCATTTGTGCAATTTTCTTCACATTTTGACATACTTATGATGCTGAAAAGGTTTAAAATAAAACGAAAAGATAAGGTACCTGTTCAGGAAAATAAAAGGTATTTCCATCAAATTCATTTGTGGTCTTGTCATATTATGTGCTGTGTTGTTTGTAAGGATTAGGACATGCGCTCTATGCATGCACAAACAGGTAAAGTGTAAATCCCTTAACTGTGGTAATGGCATTTGGAATGGACCGAAATGAGTTGTTACAAAAATTGGCATTTTTTCAACAACCCAATGTGCTGTTTTCATTATTTGTTTGCAGTATTTGAAAGAAAAAACTCTTGGCTTTAATCTGATGTCCAAAACATGAAAATTCACAGATCATGTTTTCGAAAAACGGCAAATGTTTCAGTGTTGTGTCTTACGGAGGGTCACCCTGTATAGGATAGAATTTGCATCAGGTTTTCCCTTCACCAACACATGCAGCATGGAGTATCAAATAATTCATAAATACCAAAGACAGTTTACCCCTTCCTATTGGTCGAGAACCCGTCATGTGGCTGGTTTTAAACAGAAATTATTAAATGTTAACTTGGGATTCATTCAAGTGTGCCACGTTAGGGAACACGTGTACCCAACCGATTTGTGCCCAATTTCCGGATGCCACCGTTTTGGAATTTTGTACTAAATTTCATGACACTGAAATTGTTCACAAAAGTCCAACAGCAAGCATTATTAAGGTAAAAGTACCAGTATTTAACATAGAATTTGTAGTTTGTCAACCAAGAAGTTTGGCAATACTGCATGAGGAAAGTCAGCGAAAAGTGCACTACGTTTGGGGACTCCACTGTACAACATACATGCAGAACAATTTACCACTCGGCTGTGACTCACAACTTCGCCAACCAAGAACATCGGCCTCCTCGAATCCTTGAGTTTTGTTGCCATTTTCATGATTTTCATCACAGGAATTTCCAATCACGTTGTTCGCATCACCGGAAAGCATCGCGTCCCACGTTTCAGGCGGACCGATCTGCAGCAGGTTGTCCGGGACCTGCCATCGGTTGTCGCACAGGTCGGCCAATGAGAAGAAGCACGGCGGCAAGACGTTGGCCACGCGCAGAATGAAATGGCGCCCTCTAGCGTCCGTCAGATGGTAGTACTTCACATACGGCATGTGCGACTTGATGCGCACTTTGTACTGTGGAAAACACAACATTTTTTTATAAAACTAAAAATCACATTGAGATGATTCTCATACTGGGTTCAAGTAATGGAAGTCCCGTTACAAAAAGCCAGTTCAATCTGAGGTTTTGTTTCTCGTTAACAAAATAACCAAATGTCACACATACAAAATATTTGAAAGCAAAGTAAAAATTCTCAATGATGGGGAACTTAAGTTCATTTTAAATCAATGAGGAAATTTCGCCGACAAATTGACAAGACCTGGATTTGAACCTGCAACCACTGGATCACCATACTAGCACTCTGGCAACCCAACTACCTATCTCTATGTTGGTGATTTTCCAAATTGTCGAAGTGCTTGTTCATTGGCATGCCAGCTTGATAGCTCCATGACTGAGCATCAGTGCAGCATTACGGACGTCTTCGATAGATCCTAATCCAACTCCAGTCAGTTTATTTTACACACAAAAAAGCTGTACCTCTCTGGAGCCGTCCTGCTCAAGTTTCATGGCCCCAATCGTAGCCGTGATACGCCCTGCCGCGCCGGCCTTCATGTCCATGTCCCTCAGCTCCTGCCGGAAATGCTGGGGGGAACCGCAGGACTTGAACAGGTCGATGAGGGAGGCCCAGTTGTAACCGTGTTTCAGGAGCTGCCTGATGGTCATCTTGCGCTGCATGCCTACGATGCTGGCTGGTATATTCTCTGGTGACGTACCAGAAACATTAAAGATCAAGTCCAATGATGGCTGGAAACGTAAAATGAATTCTGCACTTTTTTGTTTACGACATAACAATGCGGGTGTCCTTGAGCAGAGCATTTTACCATGATTACCATCTGGCTCTCTCTATCGTGAACATTTTCATTTTTTTTTTTTTTTACAGCATAATGATGTGGGTGTCTTTGAGCTAGATGTTTTACCATGATCCCACTCAACCTGGAGAATAATCATTAACTCTTTCAGTGCCGAACTCGTACATGTACGAGGTATATTTGTTAGTACAAAAGTGCCAACCTCGTACATGTACGAGGTAATGTTCGTACTTAAAATTGCCAAACCTCGTACATGTACGAGGTAGAGTAAATATGTTATCAAAAGGGGCGCTCTCGCTCTTTCTAATGGTACCATTTTCATGCATGTCCGACCTGTATTTATTTTGTTATTCGAGTTCTTGCGAGAGGGCGCAGCACTAAATCTCGTATTTTCTGCAAAAAGTGCGGAATTCCCCTGTGTTCAGGCCAGTGTTTCAGGGTGTATCACTATGTTTGTGACTACTTTTGACTTTCTAATATATCAAGGATATACCATAGAGCAAAACAACAAATTTAGTGAGTAAAACTTATTTACTTTTTTTTTTTACAGAATTTCGAACAATTAACAAAAACGCTCGAAGTTGGGCACTTTAGGGTTAAACTTTTCAAATTTCGCGGGCACTGAAAGAGTTAAAGACGGATTCTAACAATGAATGGAAAATATAAAGAATTTTTGACCTCAATTTTCGACACCCACAAGTACTCATTGTAGGCAATCACACAATTCTCTTCTTTGTAACACTGACACTATTTTCTGTGCGTCTTGCCCAAATTCCTGATTGCTCTAACAATAAAAAAAAACATCAGATAACAATTGAGCCAATTTGAAATATCAATATATGTGATGCGATCAAGCTAAATGAGTCGCTTGTCGACCCTGATCTTTTTTTTCCCCAGATTTGAAAAGAGCACAATCTCAGCATTACTGCTGTGAAAACCACATGCTGGTACCATCTTTAGTTCAAAAATTATGGAATTCTGAAGACCAAGAGATGTGATGAAGTGATGTGATGAAGTGGCCCTATTTTGGCCCGTATAGTCTCCAAATGAAAGTTCCCGACAAACAGCTCATTTAGCTTGATCGCACCACATAATTTATGTTCCAAAGTCATTTATTAGTTATTCCTCGATGTTAAAGATATTATCATTCTTATTCATGGTTTATTTATTTCATTTGAAAGACACATGGCAGCCCAAAGGCTGAATTATTGTCATCTTAAAATAGTTAAAAACATTAAAGTTAAAACAAAATCGACAATGACCAATGATCCTAAAAGCTAAAATCAGACTGGTATATAAATAGATACACATAAAACACTAGAAAATGTACTTTAAAATATATTAACAGAGTGTGTGGTGGGGGGGGGGGAGGTATGGAATGCTGACCAGGGAATGGGTTTGGCTAGGAGAATGTTAAGAGGGATGGTATTAGGATATTGATGTGAATACGATATTTTGGTAAAAATAAACATGTAAAGGACTGCAATCATAAGTACATGTACTACTACCTTGCAGTTCCCACTTGTCTTCTTGGTAGAGTTTTTCTCCTTCATAAAACTCAATCCTGGGGGAGAAAAATAACAGTAGAAGACTATAATTGCACATATCTAGAAGAACTCAGAAAGCTGGATGAGTTAAAGTGAGACAGCGCATGCATGCTCTCCACAGGTTTAAAAGCACCCCGTCTCTTGAAACAAACTCACAACATAGACGAAGACAGTATTTTAAATAGGCACGCGTAGCAGTCGCAATTCGGGCAATTCACAATGCAGTGCGCCGCCAAGAGTTTGCCACGGAAAGTTCATTTTTCCCAGTGCATTGTGGGAAATGGTCGACAAATTCGCAGCGCGGGACATTTGAAATCGTTAGTTTTTCCGGTCAGTAGTTTCGTAAGCGTATGATTCGAGGATCTGTTTGCCCTTTTCTTTTCTTCTTATCACTATGGTTTTTTTGTGAGGCGGCAGAATGCTATGCCCCAATCTATGACATATTAGCTCAAGTTGTCTACTGACACTCATTCAAATGGGCCATGTTTTGTCGTCCGTAAAGTTGAAAAATAGACTCTCCATGGCAAACTCTTGTTGGCGCACTGCATTGTGAATCGCCCGAATTAACATCCACTGAGTAACCACTGATCTTTGAATCAATAATTAGTGTTACATGTGCACTTTCTTATGGGAGCCATTTTCGGGACGCCAGCCATGTCGTCCCCACCGGGCTCCCATAGGAAAGCGCACATGCAAACAAGCGTGATGTCATTATGTCTTATTGGTTTTGCCAATATCCTGCACATGGAATGCACCCGATTTCACGAAACTCATCGTAACTTACGATGCATCGCAGCGCTGCGACGCATCGTATCCCTACGATGCGTCGCAGCTGCGACGCATCCTGCGATCCATTTCACAAAACACGTCGTAAGTGCGACGCGTCGTATGTGTATTTAAAGCACAACTCGGTGACTAGCTGTTTTATGTATTAAGTCAGCGTACAGTAAATAGTCGTCTGGTATTCAACAAAGAGTCGTCAGATCTCCGCTCGAAATTTGTTAAATTGTACGTCAAAATGGCGGCCGTGCGATGCAATTTTAAAGGAAAACGAGCTCTCAGTGGACTTAGTGTGTAGCTACTTTGAAATTTCGACTGCAATATTCCAGGCTAATTCATAATTATTCAATGAATTTTCTATTTACAACTTTACACACATTGCCTCGGTATTACAATCTCGTTTATGTAATGTTTATGGCACAAAACTGGCTAAAACGGACTCTTCTTATTTTGCGACGACCACTAGACACGTCGTAACTTGCGGCGTGTTTTAAGCTGTTGTCAAGGAACTTACGACACGTTCAACGCATCGCAACTTTCGTGAAATGGATGATAAGACGCATTGCGAGTTGCGACGCGTCGCATCGCTTCGTGAAATCGGGTGCTGTGACATTTACTGGAGTTGTGCAGTAAACATTGTGCATGCTCCCATACAGCAATCACAGAAGGGTTTTGAAGGGTTTTGGAGGGTGTTGTCAAGCAATGATTAGAGGCATATTGAACCCATTTAAACTTACCACTCCTGAGTGCTGTATATGGGCACTCGGTACAGCAGCCAATACAAAGGACTCTGCGTGTACAGCTTCAGTACAAGAGCACCACAACTTCTAGAAAACGTCAAACCTAAAATGAAATAATGAAGTAAAACTTAAAGAGTCACAATAATGAATTGGTGATTTAAAGCTTGGACTATATTTCAATATCATATTCTGTGCCTTTTTTTTTTTAAACCGAGCAGTCCAGTATTGAATCCCATAGCTTGATTTTCCCTCTTTAACTTAGCCATATGTGTGTGTAAAAGCCCTTTATTCCTCCTATGCAAACATACATTCTGTGCCAAGTTGTCCTTTCAGTCAAAAATTATCAATTAAAGTGTCTATTTTCAACAGTTAAGAGCTCCCAGCCTACATAAACATGTAAGGGTGATTATGGTGATTGTAATGGTAATAATGGTGATGATGGGTAGTAGTAGTGGTGATAGTAATAGAGGTGATGGTCGTGATGATGGTGATCATGATGATGGCGATGATGGTGATGATGGTGATACTGATGATCGATGGTGGTAAAATGGGGATAGTCAAACATGTAAAGTGGTGATAATGATATTGGTGATCATATGGTGGTGATAATGGTAATGACACTGATGTGGTGATGGCAATAAAAACAAATGTGATTTTATGACAAGAAAGGTCAAATCATTCAAAAGGAAATGGAGGGGGAAAAAACTGTCATGGCTCACAACACACCTGCCTCGTCAAACTGTGCGGGGAACCAGTCATTGAGCAGTGAGCCAAGACCCAGGGATCGCGATTCAACGAGCCACGGATGCCTAGCCTCTTTATACTGTGATGAATCGGACAAAGTATAGAAGTCAAGACTAATCCGACACACACACATAAGAAACCATTTACCCTCATGCACTTCGCATTCACAATTGAGGCTTGCATGCATTTTGACAACCCTATTGGGTGTTACTGAGTTTGATTTTGCATTCAATAGGGGTTGTTGAACAATAGCAGACAATAGGGTCCACAATGGACCGATCCAGTAAGCACTGCCCCATGGTATTCTGACCAATCACAGCCGTTATTTATGTCCGACATGCGTGCACAAAAGTCCGACATGCGTGCACGCGCGTATGATGCGCACGGCAGGAAAATGCAGTGTGGCATTGGAGAGGAGCACGTGTTAATTTGCCCACGTGCGCAGTGGGAGGGGCTTACTGGATCGGTCCATTCTGACTATTCAGCGTGCGCTTTCTATATCAGGTCTCTTCATATATATTTATCAATAAAACCTAGACACGGCATCTTTTATTCTTTTTTTTACGCTGTGAATTGAGCAAAATAGTCTGCGGTTACGCGCTCTGTAGCGATATGTTACGCGATACGCCATGCAATAATAGGGCCGGCCAATTACGGTCGTGTCTAGGGTTTGTAGATCTATGCGGGCGCGCCAAGCCATTGTTGTATTTCAAAAACACTGCAATCACAATCTTAGTCTAGATTTAGGAATGAAATGATTTAGTAAAGTCGACTCCGATTGGCTGGCGCGTGGCTCACATAACTTTGCATTCTTAGATATCAGATGTTGGATTGGATATAGGGCTCCGTGGACAGCGGGTGATACTCAGACTAGCTTGAGGTATGAGGCCCCCCCCCAAAAAAAAAACACGAGGCCCACCTGCGTACCCCATACTGACACCACTGCTTCAGTGATGGTTTCTAATCATTTTAAGCTTGCTTGAAAAAAATGGAGAAGTACTCGCTCAGGGGAAAATGAGCAACAACGTAATCTTTGATACCAACATTTTCAAAACCCACTCTTTTTGGGAGGATTCTGTGAAGCTAAAGAAGGAACTTTTCCCCTTAAGCAGATTTTCCTGAGGGCGACTGGCCATTGTTATCCTTTCATACCTGCTTCAAGACTGGCACCGGGTCGGCAAAGTGCACACCGTGCGCCCCCAGGGTTTCCGTAGCGCTGATGCCGTACTTTTCCAGCATCCGGTACAGGAAGAGGAATTGGAACGTCTCCCCCCAGTGGGCGATCAAAACTGGAAAAATTGACAACAGAAGAACAATTAATACATGCACGTTTGCACCTGTATTCGAGAACCAAACCTGTGATTGCAGTAAACTGTCTTGCTGAAGGACACAAGCATCATGACACATTTTAGGACCAAAATTTCATTCATCGAAAATCATCACACCCGAAGTTTATTTGCTCACATTGATATCAGTGCGTCAATAGTACAGGAAGATACAGTGAGTTTATAACTTTACGGTATAAATTGGAACAGTTGTGAGCATTATGTAGCCTACTTTCATTTTTAAAAATTCCTCACAAATATGACATTCGAAAACTTTCTTTTTCATTGTCTGAGAAGTTACCAAGTAATTTGTAAAGTTGGTTACGTGTACTCGATCCCATAATCTGGAACCAGTTCCTGACATCAACGGTCGGGTACTCGGGTAACCGGTTCCGATGCAGAACCCCATACTGATGCATAAAGTCTTTACCTGGATAAAGCGCCAGTCCCAATGCTGAGCTGGCTTTTTCCACAGTGCTGTCAATCCACTGGAGTAATTCCTCAATCACACCAACAGCCGATTCCCTGCTGTTGCTGTTACCAGAGGAGTCACTACTTTGGCTTTTGCTTGTCTGTCCACCTTATTAAAGGCAAGAGAAAAAATACTGCAAGTAAAAATTGCGCTATCCCCTGGCATGCAAGGCCTGTACATGCCCTGGAGGTCATGACCTGTTGCCCCAGTCTAATCACTTTATAAACCAGCAATAACCATATCAAGTTTGGTTGAGATGCATGCAACTGAACTTACAGTGAACCTAACAAAAATAGAACACATTTGCCTGCAATCAGGGACCCCCTATGTTGTCCCTCTTTTGTTTGTACCTTAACTTTTTAGGAAGACCTCCAACATGTTTTGTACATATCGCCATAATTGGGGACCTTCCGGAATTGGGGACCCTATTGTCTTAATTCTATTGTTCAACGTCCCCTATTGAATGCAGAAACTATCTCGGACACACAGAAGGAATACGCGATCGCAATATCCCCCCTGTCTGGCTTGAAAGGTAAAAAGAAAATGACAAACAATAAAAGAAAACCACAAAATGATTCGGTGTCGATGGGAAGCTGAAACATTGTGCAAGGTGGGTCAAATACATATCGACACCGTTTTCACGAAGAGCCACACATGTAGATTTTGAAGGAAAAAAAAACCTTTTCGAGATAATCGCAAGAGAAGTTTCTTCTATTTGTAAACTGTAAAAACGACTATTTTGCAACACATTGAGAATGTAATAAAGATGCGTGGCTCTTCGTGAAAACGAAAATCTCACTTGACCTACTTTTATGCCTTTCCGTCCAATGCGTTTTGTAAGCGTTCAAGGGGCAGCAATTATTGTTCGTGTCTCTTCATGAAAATGCAAAATGGAACTATCGAGATGCCTGCCCCTGGCATCATTAATGTAATTAAGAAATTAGTGATGTTTTGTTTACAGAAGCATTTCCCAAGTAAGATGTTTTAAAGCGAAATACTCCAAAAACTTGAAATCAAAAAAACATATGTGTGTGTCTCTTCGGGAAAATGGTGACGATATGTCGAGCATGCAGACGCTTGTTTTTTTTTGTACCCACGTCTAGTTTTTCCCTGTCCTTTCTCCTTGTCATGCTTGTCTGCATGGTTGATCCTTCCATAAAACACCGGCGCCCTGTCGTCATACGGCCAGCAGTGGACGGCAATGTCAAGGAGCTTGTGCTTCAAGAAGCTTCTCCCCGAGGTCTTACAGGTGAAGAAGAGAAAGAGCGGCGTCTTCCTTGGCACATCTGCATCTTCTGCGGCTGGCTTATCATCCGTTTCTCGTTCTGTCATATTGTAGCTATCTGAGAATGGCATAACGACAGACAAAAATTAAATTTGCAGATATATACCTTGACCCCTTATGAAGCTGTGAAGTACTAGTGGTAGGTAGTACTGCTTGGCCAATTAACGGTTTAGTATAATCATCAGATGAGAGAGAACACAAATAAAATATGCATCACATGTTGGCTGGGGAATTGTTTTGGGTATTAGTTGCGACCCCCGGCCCTCTATATTTTCAACCAAAAAGCTGGTGAAGGCCAAATTTAATTTATCTTTCTGATTCAGGGGTCTAAACATGCTAAAGGATTTTTTTAAGGAAGGTAAAGTCTGAGAACCATTTGAATGACAACTGACTCATGCACAACGGTCGACCTGTCAAGCAAAATATAAAGGGGTCCTAAAGACTAGCGAACGCCATGGTTTTGCTATAGGCAAATTATTCTCTGTGTTTATCATATTTCTGTACTTAGCCATTTAACTACGATAATTTGAATTTAATTACAGCTGTTTTTATTGCTATTTTCTGCTCCCCTCGGAAAGTTAATATAGTCTGGACAAGTTACAAATCCCTGCATCATATGCATGCCGAGAGAACACAATGATCATGAGGAACTTGTTATTTTTGTTATCCCAAAAATCAGAATTCTTTCCACTCATGCCACTACACTATTGCTATTATGTCTCTTATTATTTCCCCAAAAACGTGTATTATAGTACTTTCATCTCCACTCTACTTTTCATTGTTAAATCTTTTCCATGGCGTAGTGACCTTGCGTTGCAACAGTATTATAACTATTTTAAGTATGGCCCAAGAATCAGACAGTAAACGAGAATGCAGCTATAGACTCGCCAAGTGCCAAGTGCAGCCGGTTCTTGGCATCCACAAGACCGTTCTCTTGTGCTTGTTGTGCATTCTTAAGCAGGTGCGCTCAATCTGGCAGATTGCGCAAGGACCCACTTGCACAATCATAAAAATGTGCTTGCGCATTCTTATGATTGCACAAATCACAAGAAAGCGCACAACTGGCCAGTGCAAAACAAAACAAAAATAGGCCTAGTCCAAAAGGCACTAAGTTTAGCTTGAGTAACTCCAGCTCCAATGCTTAACATGCTTAATATCGCATTAGGTTAGCTTGAGTAATTCCAGCTCAACAAGCTCATCAAGAACTCACATGTGGTCAATTCCTGATGAGCTTGTTAAGCTGGAGTTATCAAGCCTAGTTTTGGTCATGTTGTTGGACTGGAGCTGAAGTGAAGTTACTCCAGCCTGCCATGCAGCTTCATTCATGATTATTTTATTGAATGATTTCAACGATTATCATTGCACATGTTTATTTCTCCTAACCCCGAACTTATTTAATACCTTAGGCAATAAAAATACCAACATTAACCATAATTTAATTACGGGTAATACGAGAAACCAAACTTGCTGGTCCATCAAAAACTCCACACGCCAAGTCAAACGACTCCGCCTTTTGTGGCACAAACTTAACTCTTGAGGGCGCCGCCGCCGCGATTATAGACGCGTGCGTGCGGGACGACGTGGGTTTACAGCCCTTAGCGGAAGTAATACATTTGTAAAATAGGGCCTACATGTACATGTAATATGCCGCGATAGCCGGGATGTGACATCTGAGCTGCCACTTTCATGACTTTCTTTGACTGCTAGTGTTACCATTACTACTCGACAACAACTGACATCATCAAGACTTCATACCGATTTCCAAGTTAGAAAACCCTTGCAGCTGCATTGTTCTTATCTTATTAATCTATACTGGTTGGAAATTCGACAATTCCACACTCGTTGGAAATTCCACAATTCTACATAGCTAGGCATCTGGGCATTGCCTTGGGCATTGGGCAAATTGGTCATGTGGTGTCAGGTCATTGCAACTCGCCTAGCAGTCGACTCACCCCCTGACCGCGGACCGACTCGCCCCCCCCCCGGAAAATTATGCACTGACGGGGACATCGTGAAATAAAAAAAAGACAGTGGAGGTGTCGAGCGCAAAGTGAGTCCCCCGCGCAAGTTTAAACTTGCGCGCGCAAGTTTAAACCTGCGCGCACGCAAGTTTAAACTTGCGCGTGCATTCATTTCCTTGCTACAAATTGCGCACGCAAGTTTAAACTTGCGCACTGCATAGATTTTCCCGGCGGCCACGCATACAGAGCCGCTAAACTATTTTGCCCCTGGGTATACTCATGCAGATCACCGGCGGCGGAACCGGGGGGGGGGGGGGAAGAGGGGGCAGTTGCCCCCCACTTTTGAATAGGTAGCTATTTTGCCCCCCACTTTTTACCAGGAGCGATTTAAAAAAACGAGGTTAATTAAAATGATACTGGAGGTAAAAAAGATTTTTGAACACGTGTCTCATTTATCGGGCCCTATTAATAGTATTATGTACTACAATGTATCTTTTGCTCAGAAAATATTGGTTAAAGTGGTCATTTTTTAATATGAATTATTGAGCCTGCAATAAAAAATATTTGTTAAAGTAATACATTTAATTAATTAATCAAATTAGTAATGCATTCATTAATTTTTTTTCAAATTATGCATTTTTGAAGTGTACACAGCGCTCGAAATGTTATGCAAGTATTTCTAAAAACAATATGAATTATTGTACCGTACAATTTATTAATTGTTAAATTAATTAGTA
The DNA here is from genome assembly GCA_029964075.1 of Patiria pectinifera. Lineage (NCBI taxonomy): Eukaryota > Metazoa > Echinodermata > Asteroidea > Valvatida > Asterinidae > Patiria > Patiria pectinifera. Next base: position 13,116,946 of record CM057134.1, read on the forward strand.
TTTTTTTAAGAGTAAGTACTTTTTTAATTGTAGAATACATAACCATTTTAAAAATAATGTAAATGATTAGTATAATGTCAAAACTTGAACAATTGAAGGGATCATAATCATTCTTTTTACGTTAACAACGGGTTACACCTAGGAAATTATGATTTATTTACATTCAAGAATATAAATAAAATGCTAATTAGGTTTACAAAGCAAAAAACTTGAAGCTGGTCTCCATTTTTGAACAGCTTCAGTACACTTTCCAAGCAATCGCCGCTATTGCTTGCCCGGTCCCCTCCCTGGCCCCGCCCCCACGTACCCTTAAACAACTTCTCTGATAAGCACTGCTAAATCTCAATGTTTCTTTTCATTGACGCTAATTGAATTCCCCTTTTTATTTATTTCTTTATTCATTCATTTATTCCATTATTTCTCCATGTACTTGTGTTTTCAAAAAAAAATTCTTCATCAATGAAAATCCCGCCCGCAAAAGAAGGTTGCGATCGCCTTTGCGCAAGTTTAAACTTGCGCACGCAAATTAAAATGGCGCGGTGTAATTTGCGTGCTTCAGGAGTCCCTCGCGCAAGTTTAAACTTGCGCACGCAAGTTTAAACTTGCGTGGGGGACTCAAATTGCGCTCGACAGAGGGGAACACATTGGCTTGCCCGGGGGCAACGTGAAACTTAATGGAGCCAATATTCAAAGCCATTTTTGAAGGGTGTCCACTGTCTTTTTTTTTTTCCACGATGTCCCCATACTGTGCATCATTTTCCAGGGGGCGAGTCTGTCAGGGGGCAAGTTGGTCAGGGGGCGAGTTGGTCAGGGGGCGAGTTGGTCAGGGGGCGAGTTGGCCAGGAGGGGAGTCGGTTAGGGGGGGGGAGGGGCGAGTCGGCTGGGGGCGAGTCAGCCAGGGGGCGAGCTTGTGAGGGGCGAGTCGGTCAGGGGGCGAGTAGGTCAGGGCGCGAGTCAGTAAGGGGCGAGTCGGTAAGAGTCGAGTCGGCCAGGGGGCGAGTTGACCTGCAATCGGTCATGTTGGTCCGAGTAACTAGTAGGACTCTACGAATTGCCTTTTTTAACATGTGGACATATGGTCGGGGGACTATCGCCAGACCATGTCCATGATGTCCAAATGTTAAAAAGGTGAAAGGTTGGGTCCAAGTTACTCGGACTATTGGGTCATTCCATGTCAAATCACCCAATGGGTTACATCCCACCCCCTTCAAATCGGACAAACGGTTTTTGTGCTACCGCCCCGCATTGTTAAGCAATTTTGGTCAAAATGGGCGTGGCCGCCAATTTTCAAATGACCATATTTCCATAACCTGTAGGCCAAATTTGCTAATCTTGGTTTCTTTGGAAAGGTAACATCATAAAGAATCAAAATGTACCATTACTGTTCATGTTCAAGTAATTTAAAGTATGATGACCTTTTGACCTTTACTTTGAACTTGAATTCGACCTTGTGGATCACTTGACCTTGAGACAAACTTAGATGAAAATTAAACCCCAACATGTTTTCTACAAAATTTCCAAAAATTGGGTGTATAATATATTTTGTTTGGTTTCCAGCTCATGTCAAAGTTGGCATACGTGTTGAAAAATGTGATATCCCTATACATGAACATATTTCAGGGACAAAAAATCCCTACTTTATATACAAATATTGAGTGGCTCAGCGTGGAATGGGAGGAATATTATCGCAAGGTAAAATCTGGACTTTTGCCGAGTGAAATGGAAAAGTCCAGATTTTACCGAGCGATAATATTCCTCCCATTTCACAATTTATAGCCACTCAATATTTGTTTTATATAACTGACATATAGATCCTTGTCATTTGATATATTTGAACTTTTATTTCAATACAAACCTGGAGGAAAAGGCATATGTCTCTTCCAAACCCCTTCACGAAAATGTTTGAACCCAACGCTGTAGCGCTGGCTCTTTGGAACAATACGCGCTACGCACAACGCTGAACGCGCACACCAGCATGCATTTGCACACAAATACCGCGTCATGATCCTAACTGTTGAATAGTATTTCCCATTCCCCATGGGCGGATAGTACTTTTTGAGCCATGGCATGAATGGGAGCAATAACGAATGCCACGTGATGTGAGTTCCACCAATCAAATGACTAGGATCTGTATGTCAGTTATATAAAATCCACTAGTACGCTGCATAGGGATATCACATTTTGCAACACGTTTGCCAACTTTGACATGAGCTAGAAACCAAACAAAACATATTATACCCCCATTTTTATGATATTTTGTAGAGAACATGGTGGGGTTTAATTTTCATCCAAGTTTGTCTCAAAGTCGGGTGATCCACAGGTCAAATTCAAGGTCAAAGTAAAGGTCAAAAGGTCATTATACTTCAAATAACCCTGACATTAAAAATTAATGGTAAATTTGGATTCCTTTTGATGTTACCTTTCAAAAGAAACCAAGATTAGCAAATTTGGCGTACAGGTTATGGAGATATGGTCATTTAAAAATTGGCAGCCACACCCATTTTGACCAAAATTGCCAAACAATGGCGGGCGGTAGCGCAGAAACCGTTTATCCGACGCTCTAAAATTTAAAATTTTAGCTTTTTCAGCCTAACTTACCCAATAAACTAAATATGAACCAATTTGAAGGGGGTGGGGTTTAAATGTTTTAATTTTTTGGGTGATTTGACACAGAATGACCCTATTTGGGCATGTGGCATGTGTGGTGGTCTGGTAGTTGGGCATGTCAAGCATGACTTGCGGGTTAAATACATGTAGGCGGTCCTATAACTGCGTCAACAAGTGTCAACAAGCATCAACAAATTTTGTAGAAGTTTTTGAAAATCAAAAACAGCTTTATTGGGTAGAAATTGCAACAAAGAACACCTTCAGCATTTAAATTAAATTAAAAACTATTTCAAAAGTTGTTTTTTCAACGCAAAACGTACGACAACTCTGTTGAGTTTGTTTTGGCTGCCATTTTGTTTACGTGAAGCTAGCTGTACTATGCATGCGTGAAGTGCACAGAGCCATACTACGCATGCGCGAAGTGTACAGCGCCATCCAAACAAGATGGCGGCCAACACTAATCGACAAACTCGTCGTAGGCTACATTTTGCGTTCAAAAAAACAAGTTTTTAAATAATTTTAACTTTAATTGATATACAGAAGATGTTCTTTATTGCTTTCCCCACCATATAAAGCTATTTTTAATGTTCAAAAGCATTTACAAAATTTGTTGATGCTTGTTGACGACTGTTGAAGCTTGTTGATGGTTGTTGACGCTGGTTGACGCAGTTTAGTAGGACCCCATGTAGGGCTAGCCCGACTGCATCTGGCCGTACAGTACTATCGCAAGCTCTGTAGTACGGCCAGACACCCAATGCTCCCCTAAATGCTGAACTCTGATGTAGCGATTTTGCTACCGATTTTGATCAAGATTATCTTCTCATCCAGGACAGAAATTTCCAAAGTTGAGGTTCCTAATTGTAGAGTAACTCGTACCTTTTTGAAAAAAAACATTCTTTTATCTAAAAATCTTCATCCGTCTGACCAAAAAAACGACTTTCAATCATCATCTCCTACGAATAGCGTCCCAAAAATGTTCCTCCAAAATGGCGGCCGCATTATAGGCTAATGTATGCATTATGGGGGCGCACTTGAGCAAGATTATGAATATATGCGTTGTTCAGTTCGTGACCTCGTGTCTGTATGGCCAGCCGCCCCGCACGCCTGACGAACGTCATGAACTGAATGCATATTCATAAGCTTGCCCAAGTGCGCCCGAGTAGTAACTAGGACTCTACGGATCGCTTTTTTAACATTTGTCCAAATGTTAAAAAAGCGATCCGTAGAGTCCTAGTTACTTGGACTACGTATTACGAGTCTGTAAGAAAATTCCCCTAATTCAAAATTTTCTAGTTGGTTTAAAATTAAGGTAGCATACAGGCGTGTAAATTTGGTCACGTACTGTGGGCCTTGCTCCTAGTCCTAGAAGTTACCAAAACTACTTTTTATATTTTTTGGACTGGGCAGACCAAACTGCAGGCCCTAGCTAGCCTAGTTTGGACTGTCCCAACTACAGCACAGTTGGGATGGTTGCTTTAGATGGGATGTACGGTACATGTGTACCCTAGTTAAACACAGTAACATTTGCAAAAAAAATTAAAAACATAATTGTGTTGGCATGTTTAAAGAGATGGTGGAATGCTCGAGGACATTTCCGTCATTTTTGGGGTATATGTAGCCTAAGGTATGATGAAATAAAAACGACTATTGTTTCTGTCATGAAATGAGTACAAAGGGTAGGCCTACTTTTGAGAGCTATTTTTCAGGTCCTGTTTCGACCCGAACGTGCAATTTGTGTAAAAGTCATCATTGTGGGCAGCAAACAAAACACAGTAAATCGTGACGTAATAAACAGGACTCGTTGATGCTACTCTGCATCGGGAGTCCTGTTTATTACGTCACGATTTACTGTGTTTTGTTTGCTGCCGGCAACGACGACTTTTACACAAATTGCACGTTCGGGTCGAAACAGGCATGACAGGACTCGAAAAACAGCTCTCAAAAGTACCTTTTGTACTCATTTTATGACAGAAACAATAGTCGTTTTTATTTCATCACACCTTAGGCTACATATACCCGAAAAATGACGGGAATGTCTTTGAGCATTCCACAACCTCTTTAAGATTTGTGTTTCATACACGAATTTAACATGCTAAGTTGAGTCACATATTTTACCATCCTAATTCCTATGCACAATCTGGCTTGATTTTCCAGACTAGCCTCCTGAATCATTGCAGCCATGGCAGCATGCATGTCCAGACACTGCCTAATGTTGTTTGCTGGTGCTATACTGGCCCTCACTTTCGTTCATGGTCTTGAAGCTGCAGAACCGGTAAGTATTTAGGGTGTTGAGTTAGAATGGGCCTGATCACTGAATTTTGCGCTATAAACACTGGCCAGTCAGGAGGTGCCCCTTTTCTTTCTATTATACGGCTCTGTAGCGGATTGCTTTTTAAACAGTCAAATAAGACTGATTTTTCACTGGATCGCCACAATATGCACAAAATTAAATGCATTTCTGCATGATGGGGCGAACGATAGCACAAATCAATCAATCAAAATCCACACTCAACAGAAATTATGGATTTACAATCAACAGTGGTGGAACGGCGGGGGGGGGGATTGGCCACCCCTCCCCCTTTACTTTGTCCACTAGGGGGCGTAACCTCCCCCGCCCCCCCAGCCAAATAAAGACAAGTTACAGGTTTTTAGTTCATACTAAGAACATGCAACCCCAGCTTTAAGGCAAAGTTAAATGTCCCCCCCCCCCCCTGTGAAATTATTCTTTCTGGCATGCTGTCATTTTTTTCAAGAAATCAATGAAAGAAGGCCTTTGCAATGATACGTCCAAAGATGCATCGTTGGAAATTTCTGTTAGTAGTTTGTTTTTTTATTCGGCGAAGCAGGCGCAAGGGTTGACATGACGCACAAGCGCCCTCGGTTGCTATAATTTGTCGGTTCAGTGCGCGACATCGCGTAGCTGCAATCGGCTCAGTAAGAACGTGTCTCGGACATGAAATTCAGGCCCAATTCAAAACATGACTCGGCAACTTTTAATTTGAAATCGAGATCTAGAATATTGTTTTCTCAGAATGTACAGCATTCACTGAGATAAAACTTCATCAGGTTACTTAATTTTAAACACTTTTTTTGCTTCAAGCGAACATAAATGCACAAATGGTGGACTCTTTAATTGCCTGCTGAATCCAACAGATTCCAACAGGAATATACATATATACAAAGGGTTTACTGCTCAATCCAACAGTACCCATTGCAAATAGTTGAATCCTGTTGGACTGAGTAGGGTTGGGGATAATTGCATGACTTGTGATGGATGATATATGGGTTGACTTGTCTACAACTCATTTTGGAGGTAAACGGTTGTCTTCTTTTCTAGTCCCCAGACAAGCAACCCTGTGACAAGCAGGACAATGATGAACCAGGGACACTCTGCAGGGCAACAATCAATTGCTATTGTATAAGCGGAACCTACCTGGATATTCCACCATTTCTCTGTGATACTTTTGATCAAGACAACATTGAGTAAGTGTGATGAGAACTGAAGGGGGAGGGGTGGCTTGGACAAAATATTTGAATTCAGGATTTTTTTTTTGAGTTTACTTTTTTTACAGATGAAATCGACTGGGTTGCTCGGTGATGCGCTGCATTGGGATTCAAAACGCATTAATTTTTACCACGAAATGATATGTGGAAAGCCTGTTAAAAAGTAGAGTGTGACACGTTCGAACAGCTATTATGTATACCTTGAAAAATTGGGGGTTTGTTTTGTGCGTAGTCACTGCATAAAGGAATATTAAGTGGCATGATTGGGGCACAAATTGTTTTGAGCTGTGTGCATCACATGCGAGCAAACAGTGCATACCGCACACTGAGCTCTTATGATTGTTTTTTTTTATCATGCATGCAATATAGTGATCACTAACAAGATCCCACTTTTTGTTTATAAATATGCATGGACTCTGCATTGTCACGACTGTCGGCCTATTTGTGCATTTAACCATGGAGTAAGGAACAGTTCTAAGGAGTCAGAACTCTTGGGCGATTTACATTTTTGACCATTAAAGAGGTTGTGGAATGCTCAAAGACATTTCCGTCATTTTTCGGGTATATGTAGCCTAAGGTGAGATGAAATAAAAACGACTATTGTTTCTGTTATAAAATGAGTACAAAAGGTACTTTTGAGAGCTGTTTTTCAAGTCCTGTCATGCCTGTTTCGACCCGAACGTGCAATTTGTGTAAAAGTCGTCGTTGCGGGCAGCAAACAAAAACAGCAATTCGTGACGTAATAAACAGGACTCCCGATGCAGAGTAGCATAAACGAGTCCTGTTTATTACGTCACGATTTACTGTGTTTTGTTTGCTGCCCGCAACGATGACTTTTACACAAATTGCACGTTCGGGTCAAAACAGGACCTGATAAATAGCTCTCAAAAGTACCCTTTGTACTCAATTCATGACAGGAACAATAGTCGTTTTATTTCATCACACCTTAGGCTACATATACCCAAAAAATGACAAAAATGTCTTCGAGCATTCCACAACCTCTTTAACATTCTAATCCCTAGCGAATGTCCATACATGTAGCTAAAGCACTGTGACCACAAGCCTGGACCTTTCATTGGTGACTGCAAGTGCTCAGCCTTTGAACATGATCGTCACCGCCTTTTTAGTTGGTAACCAACAACCTCCCTATAGTCATGTCTCGTCGTTGAATATTTTAGGTTTTAAGAACTGCGCAGTTAGTTGTAAGTTATAAAATCAAATTATCAATGTACTGTTGTTGGTCCTTGAAAGCGCTATCTGTTCCTGTTATTTGAAAATCAATTGATTTTTTTTACGATAAGTTAGCATGTCTTTTTTGTATGTTTTCATTGGCAGTACATCATTTATGAAACATGACATTTTGGGAAATTTCCTGAGGTTTCCTATGGAAGGTATGGAGCATATTTTGTTCATCATGAGATGATTGTTTCAGTGATGTTGACCACATTGTGAGCCAGTATTAGCCAAACGCATTCAAAATCATTCATTTTTGGCGATGTATGACAACTGCGCCTGCGTATTACCATGGTGCTATCCACAAAGCAATGCAAACTCTTTCTTCTAGCATTAGTGAGCATGGATCTCAATAGGGTTGTGAGCAACTGAGTAAGCTGGCCGCCAGGTGCTTTCTATTGTTGCTTTTAAGCGCAGTTACGATCATAATCACTTTGAAGTAGGGGAGTTCTGCCTCCTTCTGTTCCTTGCTCCATGATTTAACAAGGCACATGTGAACTTCAACTACACAGTGGGGCATTGGCACATTAAAAAAAAATTTAAAACATAACTTGCGAAATATCTCTCGAAAACTTAACTTGTGGTACAGGGAAAATGACACAACTACCAAGTTGTGGGGCAAGACTACATGTACATGTAGTCACAGCACAAGACTACTCATGGCCCAAAGACTTGTCACTGGGCCGGTGTCACAACTTAATGTGCCATGACTAGTTGTCTTTTTCTCTTTTTTTGAAATGGGAGTCGCAACTAGTCACACTAGTCGAAAACATCTAATAATTGTGGCTGGAGTCAAACCAGCTGCCTCGGTTCCACTCAAAGAATTGTCTCATGCAGTCTTGATGAAAACAAAAAACTTGACACTGATGCAGCAGTGAAGAAGTGGCATGTACCATGTTTTGTGTCATGTTCGTGGGCGTGCCCTTGAAAATGCCTGGGGTTGGTTTTTTTTTGGGGGGGGGGGGGACCTACATGTACTGGGAGCATAAATTGTTCTGATTGGTAATGTGTCCATTTTACAATGGGCGTCTAAAACAATTGACCATCTAGATGAGTTGTTCAACACTTCCCATATGGTTTCATGAAGATGCTCTTTGACAGCACTCCCGATCTTCTCTATTCAGATGCAGTTCGTATTGTAAACCCTGCCCGGACAGCACATTCTCCCCCTTTGACAACCGATGCTTGGCTTGCCGTCCTATTACTCCGTGCAAACCTAATGAAGAGGTAATTTGGTGGGTGGAAGGTGTGACTACCGGCTTTGTGAACCGGCTTTATGGTCTACCCATGAACATTCGGAGGATATGACATTTACACATTTAAACATTTAAACGAAAAACAATTTTAAATCCTTTTACAAATGTTCCATAACATAAGACAAAACTCAAATTATATAAAAGGGACCTCCGTTCATACGATCTTCCTTCGAGTTAAACATACATGTAGCAAAAATATTTATTTTTCTTCAATGTACATGTTTGTCCACTATTTATTATGTCAGTCATTGTTGATTCATGTCAATCATGTCAGTCTGCAGACATAAAGGACAGGCATCAGTCTGTGAAATGGCTAAATGTTTAAACGGTTCTTCAAATATTTGCTAAACGTTTACAAAATTAAACGGAAAGTGGCATCCTCAGTTAATTCACGGTACTGAGCCAAATGAAAATTGAAAGTGTCCAGCTGTAAAACATTCACAAATATTTTGACAATAAATCATTCCAATAATGCTGATCAGTCTAGGCACGGAGATTTCTCTGCTTTGATCAGATATTCCCTCCAATTGTAACATTACAATATTTCATCATACACTACCTTGATATTTGGTCATTCTGTTTCACTTTTTGATCAAAGGTGATCATATATGCCACAGGAAGGGCAGACCAGGTTTGCGGCTGCCGACGTCAAGGTAAGACGTCCAAAGTTTCAGACTTTCAACGTCCAGCATTTAGCCCACAATTTCAAAAAAGTCCTTTCTGTCGTTTATCTGGTTTCTGCGGACAAACATTTTGTATGACCTTGTCCTTTAGCAGCCAACAGTCTTTTAAGCTTTACAATGATGAACTTCCTAATCCACAGGGTTCGACCTTTACTTTATTTTTTCACTAGTCAGCCCGGCTACTGCAACAGACTCTTAACTAGCCCGCGGGCATTTTTACTAGCCCGCATGTTTTTCTTTCATAGAGTTTCTTGTAAACAACAATGTGCAAACATGTAAAATGTGTATCCTGAGGCAATCTTATTAGTGTTTTTAATGAACAGATCTAATAATTTAACCCTAAACAGTTAATAAAACTAGACACAAATTGATACAGGTTTGCTCTCTGAACTTAATGATTTATTTATTTCTGTCTTAGTTTCACCTTTGCCGTAGCCCAACATTTTTTTGACTCGCCAGTCAGGCTAGTTAAAGAATAGTTTGACTGTCCCGCCGCTGGTTTGACTAGCATTTGGCTAGGGGGCTACCGCTAAAGCCGAACTCTGAATCTACTGTAGTAATAGTAGTAACTAGTTGCAGTAAAGTCTGTGACGAGCAAATATGGCCTACATTTATTTCCAGTTTCCTTGGCATGAAACAACTGAAAATATTTCCATTCTCTCCCCCCCCCCTCCCCCTCCCAGATGGGATGCCAATCCATCATGATCATGGACTTCTCCCCACCTAATTCCATTACTCATCTATACTTCTAAAGAAGCAATTGGGGGTGAAGTGACTTGCCCAAGGACACAACATATAACCAGCAGCTTGATTCAAACCCCTTACCCTCTGAACCTGAGTCACGAACTCTGATTACTTGGCCACACAACTCTCCCACTGTCTATACATGTCTTTGTTGCCAATTGGATTTTTATGTTTTTGGTCTGCTATATTGTTTGCACCATGAGTTTAAACATTTGGAAGTTTTACAACTTTGCTTTGTTTTGCCAGATCTGACGTGCCCACCATGTCCAGAGCAGACTACACCTACTTTTACAAGTACACAAGGTTTGATTTTTAAAGATTTTTTTTTTTCAAGGCATGAGATATTTTCAGACTTTTGTCTGAAACCCGACCTTTTGAATCTAAGAGGAAGACGTCAGTACAGGAAAAAAATGCAGCCTTCTGATCAAATTTTCAGACGTTTTATGAATCGACAGTCTCAACCCTGAGCCTTAAACGTAACACACAAAATGCATTTTATCCATAAACTTTCTTGATCTTGTTTTAAAGACATGTGGATTGATTACTTGATGCTACAGGGACAAAGTAAAACTTACGAATTGCAATTTTTTAAATTTTTTTTAAGTTGAAACAGTTGTAGACCCTAGTGTGGACCCTCCACCATGTCCACAGAAAGAACAAGCAACTGACCCTCAAGGGACCTTTGGTGAGTATTCCTATGGCTATTTGAAGGTAGGGTAGATTATTTGTCATTTATACATTTAGTTGTTCTGTTTGAAGCAACCAAAGTACTCAAAATCTAAAAACAGGTGGTTAACAACTAACCTAATGTAGCTTTTGCTCGTGTGTGTCAAGTTAATGCTTGCGTGCACCCATTCATGGGCTGGCCCATGCAATTACAAACCAACTAGTAACGGAAATTTCCAAAAATGTGTCACTTGACTCATTTTTGGATATAACCGTCTTTTATTGTTTTCTTCAAAATGACAGCTTGCCAGGAGGAATCATTTCATAGGGAGTTTAGTGCCACTATCTTTAAGTCAATTAAGTAAGCTTTTTAACAACAATTTGGTCAGTTTCTTTTTGGATATCTGCAACTCTACCTTTAAAAAGAAGAAATGCTGTGCTCCAGCCATGTAAAGGTGTTGCTTTTGTCAGCTAGGCTCTGCAAACATGCCAACTCCATAAGGAATATTAATGTCATAAAAATAAAAACTGTAGTTAAAATGGTGGCCCTTTTGTCAGCCAATCATCCTTGTACAAGTTTCACTGTTTAGATACATGTACATGTATCAGCTTTTAAAATCTTTGAAACCTATATTAACTGAAATTGAATTCATTCCAGTAATATTTTAACTTAACTTGAAATATTGAAAATGGAGTCAACTTCAACCTCAAAGGGGATCATTGCCTTTTAGTGTGTACATGTATGTGGTCAATTTGGGAAATCATTAAAGATTCATGAAAATGAGTCTTTAACCTTAACGTACCTGAATCCATCAAAAACCCCATTAAAGATTCATGAAAATGAGTCTTTAACCTTAACGTACCTGAATCCATCAACCCCCCGCCCCGTTTCGGGATTTCGGCGGGTTCAGGATACCTCCATATTGAACAAACTGGGGGATTTTGATGGATTCATACTTTGAAAATGTGGCTGCCTCAGGGCTCACATGTGCCCTGAGGAGTTTCGGGTTCAACTTTGAATGCCTCGGGGACAAAGTGCTCTAACTCTGGAACAAATCCCAAAGACTGCTATTCACAACCAACGACCAAAAATGACGCATAGACACTTGTCTTGTGGTGATACGCTGGTTCAGATAACAATCTGCAATTTAATAAAGCAGATAACACTAATAAGAATACAGATTTTAACTTTGAAATAGTAATTTGCATAATAAAGGAAATCTGAGTCGGTCAAAAACTGTTGTTCACAAAACGCCCTTGAAAATCTCACTAAACTTCATCTCCAAAGGTAGATCCATGTTAGTTAAAAATATAAGGAAGTTGTGCTTACCAAATGGGTTCTTCAAAACTCTATACTAGGCGAATAATCTGAGGACAAAATGAGAACTTGTAGCATACGATGGGACACAAATTTAGATGTTGTTTTCAATAGCACATGGTTGGAAAAGATGGCTGCTCATGTAGACCTCATACCCACACAGATGAAAGTTGCATTGACCTACACAGGGAAACTCTGGGTAAAAGGTTGTCACAGGCTCTGTCACTAAATACATACATATGGCTCCAGAAAATATAAGTAGGCATCCTCTTTCAAGAAAAAGGTTATCAGCACTCTTAACAATGAACCTACAAAATCTAAACATGCAAATGGTTAATGGTAAATATTAAGTAATGTTAAAAACTGTTTAAACACACAGGTAAATTTTCACTGCACAAACTGCTGCAGTGACAGAAAATCTTCATCCATTAAAAATTCATTAACAGTCCATTTCTCCGTGAAAAGAATCTTTAAGAGATGTTTCACGGACATTTACATGTGGCTTATATAGGACTAATCCTGTAAGGGTATTTACACGGTGTTTTAATGACCCTGGCCACTGAGGATAAGCATTGGTTATACATAACGGTACACTGGGTCTGTCTCCATGGGTAAACAAAGGACTTCTTAAGGGTGTTTTCACGGGCTCCTAATCTGGCTTAATATGTTGAAAAATCCGTGAAAATTTAGTTAACTGTAATATCAAGGGAAAATGGCTCTTTAACAAATTTTTAAGGGATGAAGATGTTCATAGGATTGGAGGCCTAGCGGAACTGGCAGATTTTGATGGGTTCAGAATACCTCTATTTTGAGTTGTTGGGGGACTTTGATGGATTCAGGATCTCAACAGTTAAAGTCTTTTGCAATGTTTGTGGTCAAGTAAATACTACTGGCACTAGCCCTGCCAAGTCTGTCGCATACTGTACAAACATGTACACACATGTACTGGGTGGATGGGTGCTACATGTGGCTGGGGCCTCGGCATATAAACAATGGATTATGTAAATAACCCATCCAGGCAATGCTGTGCTGGGATCGCCATGCATTGGTGTATTTTGGTGGATCCTATGCAACAACACACATCACAATTTTCATGTGAGCATGGTATCCTGAATCCATCAAAATCCACCAGAAATTTAGGTGATGGATTTTGAAAACTCTATTGAAAAACATGCTGTATTTTATTTTATGCCACCATGGTATCCTGAATCCGCCAGAATCCATCAAGACTTTTGTTGGTGGACTTTGGTGGATTCAGGATACCTCCAGTATACACTGGGGGATTCTGATGGACTCAGGACTGATACCAGCATTTTTTGTATGACCAAATTAGTGTATTTTGGCGGATTCAGGATACTTTCTAGTACAAGAGCCGCAGGAGTTAGGGTTAACACAGTGAATATTTTCAAACTGGGCCAGAAAATTGGCTCCTAATTTTTCTAACAAACGATATGTGAGTTGAGGTAATAATAATTTATCAGAGTTTTGTCACCTTTAAGACAGTCTTAAAATAACGTTCACTGGGTAATTTCTGAGATTTGTTCAAGTGTACCATGTTAGCAACACTCGGCAGATTTTGTGGCAAATTTTCCGGAGTCCTTCTTTTTCGAAATTTAGACCAACATTTTGTGACACTATAGAATTGTTCACAAGGGTCCAACAGCAAGCATTAACTGAATGAATTCGAAGCTTGTCTGCAAGAGTTTGCATGAGGAAATGTGGGGGGGGGGGGGGGGGGGAATGTGAAAGTGTGCCATGTTACAGGATGTCACTGTATCAGAAACCTGACCATGTTATGAGGCAGGAATTGGGATCACCTGAGAAAATGTTGAGCATTCCTTCAGTTTTGCTGTCTCTTACATTATCAATTTACCAATTAACTAATTACAACCAAAAAAGACTAAATATACTTGTGCATTCAAATGTTAAAGAAACGTTAAAGACTCCCTCATAGAAAATCTCTGGCAAAATCCTATGTTTTTCCTATTGAAAATACATTTTTAAGCTATTTTCTCCTAGAAAATAGGAACAAAATATATTTTATTTCTATTACGTCAAAATGAGTACATGTTGCCACTCTATTTTATTTCTATTTTTAAAACTGCACGCTATTTTATGACTATTTTTGGAGACTTAGACATTTTTGTGTGGTTCACAGTCTATTTTTCGTCTATTTTCTGGACACTTACACATGTTTATGAGAACCATGGACTATTTTTTGGCTATTTTGTAGACATATGCTCAGTACAACATACACAATCTGAAGGCCAAGCACTTAATTTGCATACCAGATAAACATCCTGTGTGTGTGTGGCAAGTTTGAATTTTGTCAGTTGCATTCTGAGAGCCGTTTGTGAAGCACAACTGCAGTAGAGATGTGTGCAATGGGGGCAAGTATATCTGGGGTTAAAATGCATCCAAATCACTGTAATGGAGTGACAAGTGCACCACATGGTTAGTAGATTTTCCAGGACAATTATGAGTAAAATTCTTGTACCATTTCAAGCTGTATTTTGCTGAAAAAGCACGCACAACCGTAGCATGTTGAACCAAACTGTTTTAATAACTTGATGGTGCATGATGTATGTGTATGTTAATTGTTTGGACACTGTGTTGTCACAGCATTATTACTGTTCATGGTAATAGACATACATGTATTATTTCTCAATTATTCCATTCTTATGCAGTCATATTGCTTGCTCACTTCATGTACCGTATGTTTGAGGACTGCTAAAGATGCCTATTGTCCACAAGGACATGTGTACTATTAACATGTATGTCCACGTATTATAACAGTTGTTTGGACAGACGCCATTTTGTATTTTTTAAAAATAGCATAATTTTTTTTAAATAGCATGCTATTTTTTAAAAATAGCAACCTATTTTACCTCTATTTTACCTGTATTTTTTAAAAAGATATTTTGTCACTATTCTATTTTTTCGGTATTTTTGGGGGTGTCGAAATACAATGGAAAAAATAGATTTTTAAAAAATGTATTTTCAATAGGAAATAAATATATTTTTTCTCTATTTTATTTCGACCTGGGCTTTGTAAACCACATGTGCATCATAATGGAACCTCACATCAAAGGTCCTAATTACATTCTATTGCATTGGCAGTCTCTGTTAAAAACTCTGTGGACTGCATGTACAAGTACCCCACTTATATTTAACTTCAGAATGAGAGAGTTTGGGGAGCCCTCTGGAACAGACATTTGACGCACTACCATGGGTGCCTGTATATGGTGTGTCCCTCCTACTGGAGGTTTTGAAACTGGTGAAAAATGTCATGTAACATTCAGACTACTATCTTCCCCTGTTTCACAATCCAAGTACCACTGCAAGGCATGCATACCATTAATTCTGTTAATAGAGATGTGATGTTATTGTTAAATTATTTATTTCTTCCCAATAGGTGACTGGTCTTGTGTAATAGGTTTCTTAGTACCTATATGTCTTGTACTCTCTCTGATTGGGATATTGTATGTGTTTTTGAAGAAAAGAGGCTACCGTCTGAGGTTACCATGTAAGTACCATTGCCAACATTCTTTATCAAAATATTACTTAAATTCAACCCAAAAAATCAGCAACTAGGCCCCTAACCGGTTTAATACATCATATTCATTACTGCTCAACTACAATAATTTATCCCTCCCTCTCTCAGTGACAATCTGTCACGTAACCCTATGGATCAAAATCTATCGGAGTACAATTTTGAACAGGTCTGTAAGCTGGCATCATATTGGTACAGTTGACAGGTTAAAATGGCTGCTACACAACCTGTATCAATATTAACAGTCAACAAATCCATGAAACCAATTATACAGGCTTTGGCAGTTATACTGTGTAATCCTGAAGGATTTGTGGTAGTTGCTGACCAGCCTGAACAAAAGCTACTGAGGTAGGGGTCAGGGTTTTTGATAGTTTGTGATATTTACAAGTACAGAAGGGTTAGCTAATATCCCTGTTCAGAAATTCTATGTAGGTCCAAAACCGTACAATAAATTAACTAAATTGCAGCGACTTTGTTCTACTTTTTACTCCATGTGTGTACCATTTCTATGGTGTGTGCAGCACGCAGTGTTCTCACCATCTCCCTTTTTGTTTATGACATGAGTGTTCCTTGAGCACTCGGTTGTAGCCAGTGCACACAGTACAAACTGTTTTCATGTGGCATATGGAGCAAGGGGTACATGTTTTTCAACCAGTTTTTATCATTGTCTTTTTAAACACTGAGCGGGGTTTAACAGGCATTCATAATTACCTCAGACAGTTTAGCTATTCCTATTGGTCAAGAGCCCGTCACGTGGCCGGTCTTAAACGGATAATAAAGACATGGCTAGCTGGTCTTAAACACTTTTCCAGTGTCACAATAAAATGTGGACTCCTAAAAAATCCAGTGCCTCTTACCATTTCATTGGTTGAACGTTCACAATCCTCACGTAGGCATGCGCAACACTACAAGCGAGACAGCATTTTATAGTTCTAAATTCAAAACGCAACGCTCCAGTGCATTCTGCGCGACATCGCGCAGAACATGATACGCGTCAATCTCCATAAAAGGGTTGTTTACATCTTACTCGCCAGCTGAACACTCCAGTATTTTGCAAGAGGGATGTTTCAAAAAGTATGAAGTGAATCGGGATGTTTTGAACGAATTATATGTTTTTTTCTTACCGAAAAGGTATTTATGAATGGGAATAAATATGTGCTCCGTCGGTATTTATCACTCTGTTTCAGACCACTTAGAGTCTGGGTGCTGATAATTACCCTCGCCTCCGGCTCGGGTAATTATCAGCACCCAGACTCTAAGTGGTCTTAAACAGAGTGATAAAAACCTCCAGAGCACACATTTATTCCCTTATTTTAAACCTTCCACACATGACCTTCAAAATGTTGATGTTTAAGCCATTTATAAATAAGGGAATAAATGTGTGATTGGGAGGTATTATAACACTCTGTTTAAGACCGGTGGGAGTCTGGATGGGTGGTAATTACCCGAGGCGAAGCCGAAGGTACATGTAATTAATACCCATCCAGACTCCCACCGGTCTTAAACAGACTGTTTAATACCGACCGAACACATATTTATTCTCATTCATAAATACCTTTTCGGTCAAAAAAAAAAATCTTTTCGTTCCAAATATCAAAAGAAGTCAAAAACTAGACGTTACCAACCATTTCGGTCAACAATTTTACTTCATGTTTTACGAAACACCCCTCTGACTATAATATGGAATGCCCCTCCACAACTCGTTACCTTATAGGGATATTGGCGTGCGCGTCATGCGTACTGCGCGATGTCGTGCAAAACGCAGCTGGGCTGGTGTAGCGTGAATTTCGGACCATGAAATACTGATTCACTGGTAGTATTGCGCATGCATACGGGAGGAATGTGAACGTTCAACCAATGAAACATTAAAAGGCACCGGATTTCATAGGAGTCCAAATTTCATGTGACACTGGAAAAGTGTTTAAGACCAGCTAGCCATGTCTTTTTCATCCGTTTAAGACCGGCCACATGACGGGCTCTCGACCAATAGGAATGCGTAAACTGTCTTAGGTATTTATGAATGATATTTAAACCAATGTCTTGGCAATTTGGCACAAGGAATGTCTGTGTTCTCCATGTGAGATGTGGGGAGGGTGGAAGGCAGAGGAAGCTTTAGCAGCCCTTCAGTTTTGCAATTTTGCCAATATTTGTGCTCTCTTGCAATCTCTTACTCATTCTTGCAAATGAACCACGTCTTTATCGTTTTTCTTGGCAGCATCATTTACTGTGCCCATGCTTTCCTGTCATTTGCTTCTGCTTTGCTTCTATAAGCTACATCAAGCGATCATGGTATGTAAACTGAAGGGCAAGTCTGATCACAAACCATGGTTAAATCTTTTGTGTTGAACATTAGTTGACAATGGTCGGACAAGTCTATAACCAGCCAACAGCTAGTTCCCATCAGGCATGCTGTAAGGTACAGCTGGGAGCTAGGAGAGAGTATTTTTGTGATAGTGTTTGACCATCATTTGGAGACCAGTGGCCATATTCATGGAACCTCACTAAGCCTAGTTGGTTACTAAAAAGGCATGTACAGTAAACTCCGGCTAAGTCCGCACTCTTGGACCCTAGAATTTGTGACGGCTTATGCAAATGCTGGTCACATGTGCTGTAAGTCGTCAATTTGCCCACTTACACGAATTGTCTTTTGCACACATGATTCAATGCACTAATTGGCTTCGATTACCCTGGATTATCTCCTTAATGCTTGAGTTGAATCCAGCAAATTAATGTGATTTGTTGAATGCCGACTTACACAAAGGAGAAACACGACAACTTGAGCAAAATGGCGACTTATTAAAGCCGACTTAAAAAATTTAAAAATTCAATGGAAATGCACACTGACAATCGGGACTTTAGTCAGTCGGCCAACTTGAGCCATTTGACGAGTTGTACGATGTCGGTTTAGCCGGAGTTTACTGAAGTTGTTTACTAAGCCTAGTTGGTAACTATTGATATTCATGAAACATTACTAGCGTTAGTTCAATTTTACGTTTCTTACTAGAGTTAGTGTTGATCCAGGCCAACTCTAAGTAGTTAGCAACTATATCATTATTTGTTGTGTCAGACTTGGCTTTTTAGGTGGCTTTCCACTCCTGCCTTCTTGGTCTTGATTCTCATTCTTGACAGGCATTGTCTTGGCTCGGTTTTTAATTTGGATCATCTAATTTTTGAATATCCAATGATCTTTCAACCTGTGAAAATCTTGAACGGTGTTGGATACCAATAGCTGCCCCATGCATTTTTTTTTTTCTTGTTAGTGTTTGCATCCTTATGCTTAGCACCACGAATATCTTGTAATTCCTCATACTTGTCTGCCATGAAGACAATTATTCTCCTTTTGAGAATAATTTTCCTAAATTCCTTGCCATTTTTGGCCATGTCTGATAACCTAGCCTTATATGTAATTTATGCTTGAGGATTTGATGTTGATTCATCTACATGCAGACAGTACACTATACATGCTATACAACATAACTATAGGCCTTGGTAATTTTTTTTGCTAAACCATGCAAATGCTGGACATGGATTAGCCTAAAACACCTTACACTATTGTATCTGTTGTTATCACATTCCGTACATGCCTACTCAACCAAAAAATACCCAATTACTCGCGTATGCAACTAAATTCTCCTAGTATGTAACTGGTTAGCAAGGTTCTTAGTAAGGTTTCATGAATAACAATTTAGTTGTGGACTACTAGGCATTTTAGTATCCTACTAAAGGCCTACAATAGTTGGCTCAATAGCTCACTCAAAGCTGTGCTCTGTGAAAAGCCTTATCTTCTGTGATGAGTGCGTTCCGTTTTTCTATTTTCCTGGGTTTGCAGCAATTGTTAATAGCCTGGCTATATGGCATTATTATACACATATACTGGCAATGAAGTCAATAGTGCATGTCTGTGCGCCCCGAGGGACCGTGAGTGACCAGAAGAGGGGCAGAAAAAAAGTATAGGACCCTCTTCTGGTCACTCACAGGCCCGAGGGGGGGCAGTGCACTAGCAACTGTATTATACCAGTCCATATGTGTTTTATAACTGTTACACACCTGTCCAAATATAAAATAAGAAAAGAAATTTTCAGGGTTTTATAATTGAACTGTTTTAATTCAACAATTAAATCATAAGACCATAAGAGTTAAATCAACTGGGTCTTCTCAGAACCACAAAACAACTCACTAAGAGATATTCATATGGTGTTATCGCAAACCTCCCGTTCACTGATCATGTCCACCATGCAAACCTTTAAGTCTCATTTAAATCATAAGCAATTCTTGAAATAGAGGGCGCTGTAACCAGTCAACAATTTCGTGTATAGTGCCTGAAAGATTGGTTTAGTGAACTTATTATTATTATAATCATTTTGGGTGGATAATGGACAAAAGAATGCCATGGTCCAGTGGTTACGGCGTTTATGACTCAAGTACGATGGTATGTGGGTTTGAACCCTGCCAGGAACATAGTATTTGTGCCCTTGGGCAAGACACTTAACTACAATTGCCTCTGTAGCTCCACCCAGGAGTATAAATGGGTACCTTTTTTATGGTAGAGGACCGAATGTGCGCTGATATCGGCTACCGTGTGGTGTTGTGTCCTGATGAACGGGGGAATAATTGTACAGAGCTTTGAGATTGTTGATACAATGGAAAGCACTAAGCATTACAATTTATTTATTTTATTAGCTCCCGGATCATATTGGAATTTGACAAAATAGTTCATTAGCTTTATGTTTGCCTCGTAAATAGGGCATTGTAACTAACGCCTTGTTTCGGAATTGTTCATGAACATTGTATGTCTTAACCTTTTGCAAATTTGCAAATTGACATGCCTCAAAAGATCAGTCAGCATTCCCTGCTCATCTTGCATCATGCTTCATTGCTTCCAGTCACAGCATTTAACTTTGCCCTGGTTGTTTAGTTTGCCCCGGTTGTTTTCAGAAACTCACAAACTCATAAAAAGATCGAGATTTGTTACATGGAGCTACCATAAAATCGCTACCTCAAACATGCAAACCTTCTAATCTTATCTAACATGCAGCTGAAGTTTCAGCTAATAAAATGTCACAGACTTGCCAAAAGTGAAACAAACGGTTAAAAAATACCTGTCTACCTATCAGGATGAGAATAAGGATAAGAACCCTGGCTTTACTGCTGCCCCCCCCCCCCCCCTCGCCTGCACCCAATTTTCAAAGCTGCTGGTCCCTCCTCCTGATAAAAAAAATCGACACTGCTGGTCATTTTCAGCCCCACCCAAGCTTCTCGGTCTTTTCTCACAAGCCCTCGGACAAAACTGAGTATACATACAGCAGTGGCGTAGCGCAGTCATTTTTAATGGGGGGGGGGGGGATTTGTTGGAATGGGCACTTGCACATCCGTCATGTCCGTGGTGAAATGTAGACACCTTCTGTTTCTCCGGACACTTGGTCTCCCTAAAATCCAAGGGGGGGGGGGGGGACAAGTACCATTTATCGATGGGGGTGCTGTTCAAAACCGACAATTATGCACACAGTCAATATATGCTGCTCTTTAGGGCGACACAGGCGTGAAATTGCAAACAAGTGCACCCAGAACGGCAAATGGAACCAAAATGGGCACCAATTTTTTTTTTAAAGCGAACTTCTTCAGAAAAAAAAGGGCACTTCTTTACAAGAAGGGCACTCTTTACAAATTATTGGGGGGGGTGGGGGGTAAGCAGTGGTTAAAAAAGGGCATTTTAATGGGAAAGGGCAGATTTTGCAAAATATTGGGGATAAATACCCCCCTTAAACCCCCCCCCCCCCCTCCTTGCTAGCTACGCCTGTGTACAGTACCCATTACCTGAATGCATGCATCTCCACCAACTGAGCTAACCAGCCCCATGTTTGTCACGATCAAACTTATTGTTGTGGTTCAAGGGGAGTAACATGTGTGCATTAGCTGTACTGGCATGGAGGTCATGCCGATAGTCAGCATGGTCATACCTTCAATAGGTGATCGAGGATCAATACTATTGTATTACAACTCCATTAATGTTTTAATCTGGGATATTACTTGTTAATTTGCAGCATCTATAGCCCACCGTTACATGTACAGGTGCAAACATGCTTGGCTGATTTACTATAATTTGGACAAATTCAACAAGTTTAATTTTCTTTTTTTTTTTTAGGGGAAAAAGTGGCAAAACAGAGTGATTCAGAAGGTGAGTAAATGGAAGATCATTTTACATTGAATTTTACTGTCTCCTGAACATTATCTTTCTAGTACAGTAACTCCAGCCAAACCGGCACTCTCGGGACTCGAGAATTTGTGACGACTTACGCGAATGCCGATATCTGCTGTAAGTCGTCATTTTGCCGACTTACATGAATGGTCTTTTGCACACATGATTCATTGCACTAATTGGCTTTGATTTACCCTGGATTATTGCTTAATGCTTGAGTTGAATCCAGCATATTAATCCTCGAATTGTATCTCAGTTTTAACTGCGATAATGGATTGAAATAAACCAATATGAAATGAAATGAAATGAAATTAATAAAAATTTTCCTTTACTGTTCAGCATTTACTAGACAACAGGTAGCAAATGCTTCTTACTGTTGGATTGTTTTCATGGACGAATGATTGCTAACAATAGGGTTTCTTTGGTGTGTACGAACTGCCGCACACACGGGGTTTACACGTGGTGTAATAGTCCAAATCAAGGTGATGCATACAATACATGTAGTAGTACATACATTTTGATCCTCAAATCCAGCAAAAATTATGACATATTTCGGCAGTTGCAGAATACAGAAAGTATACTTTCATCATTCATGAAAATTGTAAAGGTGCACAGTGTCCTGTAGACGTCACAATTGCATAAAACTCACAGACGTGTTAAAGTGGGTAAAATCATACCAACATTCGATACACAAAGAGTTTTGTTTACTGAAATATTAAAAAAATAATAGTTTGCAAAGATTGGTGACCATTAAACTAAACAAATGATTTCATTTTGTTCAGTCCCCAGCATTGCCCAGGGTGCCGTTGGATAAAATTTATCCTTAATCATTCTGTGCCGCACTGAATTTTACGCCAACACTTCTCATATCGTGAACAAAATGCGAAATTATTGTTTCTAATTCTAGTAATAAAATACATAATAAAAAAGTATTTAAATTGCGCATAAATGTTAGTCAAAATACAGTGTATGGTATTATATGTAGTTTATTAACGTTTTGTGTCAATTTTGGGGCGATTAATATTAATAAATGCAGTAGTTTTTGCGCAGAAGTATTTGCTTTATATTTTCAAGGTTGCCCCAACCCAGCCTTGAAAAATGACCAGTAAATGCTAGAAATCTGAAGCATTTACTCCTTTTTATTCATACGAAATGAAGTAAACACTTCGTCTAGCGAAAGCTAGCAAGTAAAAAGTAAATACTTTTAGCTTTCAGCAAATGCTTTCCAGTAAAAGCATTTGCTTCATTTTTATTCATACAAATGCAAGTAAATGCTTAAAAATGGGTAGTAAAAGCAAATGCTAGTTTTATACATACGACCCAATAAGTCAGCCGATAGTTACTGAAAAAACTTTATTCATATGAATTATTCATAAACACAAGAATCCAATGCTCTCTTTGGCTAAGCTGGGTGTCCTGAAAGCTATTCATCAAGCATGCAGCTCCAGCTATGCGTTCTACTTATGTGAACGACGCTAACCTTTGCCAATGAAGCTCTTTGTGAAGCTTGCAGCTCGAGCTATGCGTTTGACTTACATGAGCGATGCTAACCTTTGCCAACATTGGCAACATTTGCACAAGTGGGACCGACTGTTTGCCACAAATGTTGGAAAACAGCAACCAATACAAATGGTCTTCCTGATATTTCTACGTCTTCCCAGGCCAACACTTGGCCAACACTTGTACGCACAATGATATATCACAAAGAATTTAGAGAAGTACGTGTATGCAAACTGCTATTGTACTATTTAAGATCGAATGCGAATTGGTAGCTAAATATTCTGCTGGCCCATAGAGGCGTAACTCAAAATGGGCACATCCATGCGCACCAACTTAAGGAAAGCTAACCAACTTATGTTCAGCTATTTGGTTGTCTGCTTTTGTATTGGAAAGCATTGCATAAATGAAAACTGTTTGAAAGCCTATGCAGCTGCATTTGTTGTATTGAAAGTTGCTCTCCCAGGGCTCTTCAGCATATTCAATTTGTTTGTTTTTTCTTTTTTCTTTTTTTAAATTTTCAACCCTGTGAAAAAAACATTTTATTTTTGGTTGCATTTGCACGCATAACACACAAAAGATACGCGTGAATTATTGTTGGGCTAAAAAGTAATTTGGAATTTGTAAAGTAATTATTCCATAACAAAATTTTGGAGGAGTTTGTTCATTTAAAAGTAAAGAACTGTTTGAATTGCTGGAAAAAAATCACAATTTAATAACAAAAGCACGGGCAGAGCAACCTCAGGCATTGCAGTTTAAATTTAATTCTATGTACTGTAATTCCAATAGGTTTCAATATGTACATTCATTCAGAATGTCTGCGACTGCGACATGTCCCAAAGTATCCTACGCGAGGGGAATGCTTACTTATAAAGGGTGCGTTCGAGTACCTCACCCGGATCGACCTGTTAGCAGACGAGTTAGCCACGACAGCTGGGCTAATCGAACGCTCAAATGTGGGCCGTCACGATCCTCATGTGATGTCTGTAGCCGCAGTCGCAGCCACTGACAAAACGCCCATTTTGGACTGGGTCTTAGTTTGAGATTTACTGCTTTTCAGTCAATTGCAAAAGTAAAAAAAAAAAGGGGCTGGAATTATAGCCTCTATAAAGTCGTAATGAACTCAATGATTACCTTTAGACTTCAAATAAAGATGATTTTTAGGTCCACTAGAGATTTCCACTGTCCGGCCACCATATTTGTCCGTTTCTTGGAATCGCATGCCTGTGACATATTTCCACCAGTGACTCTGCTCCACTAGTATAGCAGGGTCTGTGGTGGCTGACCCGGCTCGAGAATGACTGATCGAAGGACACGGGGTTAACCCAAGTCGATCCGGGTGAACTACTCAAACACACTTAAAGCTCATGGTTATGCTGTTTTACTGATAACCAGAACTCTGCAGTTCACTTTAGCTCATTCTCTCTGTCAACCATATGGCTGTGCCCAGGACAGCTTCACGTTTTCCCCGATATAAGAGCCACTGCATATTTACAAGGGATTTGTAATCTTACGATTTTTTTTTCATGGCATGATTCGGCGGGTGAGACAGAATCACAACGCCTTCTGAAATCGCCATTGTATGGACAGCTGAAGAAATACCTCCCTGTCTTTGGCATGGACATTCGAATCAATGTCTCTGGGGATGGCAACTGTTTCTTCTACGCGGTGAAAGACCAGCTTGAACGCCTGGGCCGTAGTCCTGCTCCGAGTCCTGCAAATCTGCGAAAAGATTTGGTTGAATATCTTGGCCAGTTGGTACTGAAATGAAATGTTTGTCTCCGTTATGATTGTAGGCTGTTTTCTGTAAAACTCGTGGATCAAATGAGAGGATAACTTGTGTGGTCTTTTCTTTCAAATGCTGGAAAGGGGGATATAAATAAAAGAAGATAAAAGTTGAAAACGAAAGTCAGTCAAATAAGAATTCAAATTTGCATTGCTTTTTTTGGGCAGGGAAACCCACCTTTGAATTTGTCTGTAGAAAATCTTTTTTTAGTGTAAAATTTGTTTAAAGAGGAACTGTCTTTTTCCTATTGACTTTTTAACTTGAACATATGTATCACTTTAATGAAAACAACTACTTCTTTTTTAGGGGAAAAAAAAAGCCTTATATTTTGGGTTACTTTTGCTATTTTCTGGACCCTACATTATTTATTCTGATAGGGAGGCGGGAGTCAGTCTACCCTGCAAGAACTGAATTACTGTCGAGCTGCAAATAATTTCAAACTTGTAAAAAAGTCAAGGTCTTGTCCTTGCTGAGAGAAATACACAAACTTACGTCAAATCTGACTTCTCTCACATTTTCACAAATGTAATTTTTTGTTCTTTTTAAATGTTACTTTATGCATTGTGTTGTATGTGCACTGCATTCAGCCAAGGTTTGGTTTTTGAATTAATGAGATTTGTTTTCCTTTTTAAGGAGTTTCATCATCGGATATCAAAATCCTTGGCATCAGCAACAGAAAAGGGAGCCAAAGACCACCTGATCAAACTAGCCAAAGACGGTACATATGTCGAGGCACAGGATGTTGCAGGAACTGCCGAAATGCTCAAGCTGGATTTGATTGTGGTGAAGAGCACAGATGATGGATTTATGGTAGTGATTAATAAGGGCAATACTGGTACAGAGAGCGGATGTCTCCTGCTGGGCCTTGTCGATGAGCATTACATAAGCTTGAGTAAGTTTTCTGCTTGAAGCCATTTTTGAAAACAGTGTCACATTATTGGGTCTTCCCATGAAGTTGAGATGTAAGATTTTAACACATTTTGAATTAAGGATCTATGTTGATTTTGATTGTGGCTCTTCACAAAGAATGTTTCAGGGCATTTGGATGTTTTCAGCAAGATGTTTTAACATGATGTTTTAAGAAAAACGGGTTGATGATGAAACATGGAGACCACGACTTTTATTTTGCCCTATTAAAGTTTGTTTTTTTAAACCAGTTTTCCCCAAGTAATTAGCTGAAAAATTACACCCTTAATGTGTTAAATTTCAGAAATTGAATGTGTAGCCTAAGTGCTATCTCAAGAAAGCAGATAAATTCACAAAATATTGAAAAGGGGACATTAACATCAACTAGCAGATGTCTCGAAATAGCACCAAGACTTTAACTTAATACAAGTTTGAAATGGTCTTTAATATTCTCAGCTACAGGTATTCATTTAAGGAAAAAGTAGATGAAAATCGACATGATGACATGGTGATGTCATTACGTGATTTTATATAGATTAAAAATTCTCTGTGATATAGCTTTGTTAGGTCATGGATATTTGCACAAAAGTGTGAACCTTGTGTGATGTCATCATGACGTCATCAAGAATGCATTATCATTTTTTTAAACGTCAAGAAAACTTGATGGGTAGGTAAATAATGTTACTAGTATGCTACGTTGGAAATGACATCAAGATGACGTCATCAACTAATTTTTAATAAAAGTTTAAACTTTTACATTTTTGGCTACTGGCAAAATTTTACATTAATGAATGTGTTCACGAAATTATTTAAAAGACTGCACGTCGCCAAAAAAGCTAAACTAAAAAAAAATCATAATGCGAAAAACCCTTTGTTCTGGTCATTGAACGGACATATTTTTTAATTATTAACTTAGTAACATATTTAATCAGAAGTGACCTAAGTTTAATAGTAAGCAGTGATTTGTTTCAGTTGATTTTACTAAGCAGAACATTTTTTTTTACAGAATCATATAAGGATGGACGAGCAGGTAAGTACAAACATTTCTCGTTCTTAATTTACTCGGTTACAATTTTATTTGATTAAGGAATTTATCATGGCTTCAGTAACGTACTTTATTGATATCCATTATCGAATGACACAAAATTTGCGTCATGGAGAAATACAGACTTTTCCCAAATTATCTTGTGATTTTTTGTGAGTGCTAAGCCACATTTTTCTTTCAATTGTGCACATAATGGGCTTTGAAGACGGTCTTGTTGGGGTTTTCATTGTTAAAGTCGTCTGGACTTTTCAATGGCCTCCATCAAGGGTTTACAACCCCCCCCCCCCCCAAAAAAAAATGTGTTTCCTTATTTTTATTTTTTAGCGCCACTAGCAGAGGATGAGGAATATGAATATGACTCTCAAGGTAAGCCTTGTGAGACTCTTTTTTACACTTAAACGTTTAATTTTAGTGTGGATAATTCTTTTCTGCAAAACAGTACATAAGTTATGTTTATAGCACCCATGTGTATGTTTTGTGGCCAAATTGGCAACCTCGACCATTTGGCCCATCATTTAAAATGAGTTATATCTTGCAACAGTATCAAGCAGCAGGGACAATTTGGTATCAACTGCTTTTTATCCCCCTTGCTGTAACTTGTAAGCCAGAGGGGGATATATTGCGATAGCGTATTCCTTCTCTGTGTGTGTATGTCTAGGTGCGTGCTTTGAGTTTGTTTCTGCA
Source organism: Patiria pectinifera (assembly GCA_029964075.1). Lineage (NCBI taxonomy): Eukaryota > Metazoa > Echinodermata > Asteroidea > Valvatida > Asterinidae > Patiria > Patiria pectinifera. The sequence continues at coordinate 13,144,624 of CM057134.1, forward strand.
TTCAGTAGGGGACGTTGAACAAAAGAGGACAATAGGGTCCCCAATTCCCAAAGGTCCCCAGTTTTGCGATGTGTACAAAACATATAAGATGTCTTCCTAGAAAGTTGAAGTACAAACAAAAGAGGAACAATAGGGGGTCCCCGATTGCAGGCAAATTACACACTTGTCTGCGTGTGTCTGCATGTTATGTTTTGGTAAGGTTAACTCTTGTCAGCACGATTAACTTGAGAAATACATGTACTTTACTTATGAACTTGAGAAATACTTTACTCATAAACTTGAAATTTGGTTTGTTGGTTGTTCTTGACAGTCTTAAGAAGCCTATTGCTTTTGGGGCCGACAGGTCAAAGGTCAAGGTCACTATTGCTTAAACAATAGAAACATTGTCAGCACAATAACTTGAGAAATACTTTAGTTAGGAACTTGAAATTTGGTTCGTGGGTTTCTCTTGGTAGTTTTAAGAAGCTTAATGATTTTGGGGCCGACAGTGTCAAAGGTCAAGGTCACTATTGCTTAAACACTAGAAATCTTCCATTTTGGTGTGGGACATTGATTTTATAAAACTGCTAGCATGCCAGGGGGATTGCGCAAGTCTCACTTGCAGTATGTTTTTGTGCTGTTAACGCTCCATAAAAAGCAACCAAATTGATTTGAAAACTTCCATCCTTATCCTGAAGTTAAACCCCATTAAATAAGCCCCCACAAACTATAAGCCATTTACCTGTGCGTGTGAAAATTTCTAGCACATGTGGGGTGTACTGTTTGTGTGTTTTCTAATCATGGCAATTTGCAAAAATTCCCTCTCCCGTACAAACACTATGTTAATTCACTTTTACGTATGTATATATTTTTATTACGTTCGTTTACCCAGGGTTTGCTGAAACAGTTTCTGGTTTTCATTGGGGTCCTGCATGCATTACAGAGTATTAATTAAAGTCAAATGTAGGCAAAGTAAAATTCACAAGGACTGTAGAAATAGTTTCACAAAGCTATTCATTTGAAACATTCAAGTACAGGGTACCCCCCCCCAAAAAAAATAAGATAAATAAATAAATAGATTAATTAATATATTAATATATAAATAAAACAAACAAACCTATAAGGCACATATAAATATTAAGTGGAAAAATGTAATGTTGCTGTATAAAACTGTGCTTTCTGAGTACAGTCTTCAACTTAATTTGTGTAAAAAAATCCTACACCTAGCAAATATGTCTGTGTAATTAGTATGAAATATTTAGTATCAAGCCCGAATTATGCTTAATTATGTGATATAACTTACACCATATTGAATCAAAAGTTGTTTCATTTCGGTCGATTTGACTAAAGCAAAACCTTTTTCTTTTTCAGGATCATATCAGTATCGGCCAGCAGGTAAGTACAAACATTTCCTAATTTGTTTTCAACTTACTAGCTTATAAATTATTTTTTTCCTAAGAATTGAGATCATGGCTGCAGTAACTCTATTGATATCCATTATTCATTGTGGAAAAAACCACGAAATTTGCAAAATGCGGAAATACGAGCCACTCCCTCTATGGTTTAAATATTTATTGTCGTGAATTTTACTTTTAAATATTTTTTTCCAGCTCGAGTGTATGTAAAAACATGGAGCTATAAATAGCTCCATGGTAAAAACATGTGAACTGCTGTTTTTGAGCCCTTGGAAATGATAATACACTGTACATGTTTTGGCCGTGAACAGTGTAATCATTATGGAATATTTAAGTGTTGCATTGGCAAAGTAGTTTACGTGTAAGTTGCAAGTGCGGCGTTGTGCAACATTAATTTTTAAATGTTGTATTTCAGGTGTAGAAGCCGAGCCTATATATCAGAATCCAGATCAACAAATACCGGTAGATCGCAGCTTGTCAGTCCAACCCAATCCCAGCAATAAAGCCCAACCTCAGCAATCGCTTCGCCCCAGCCCGTATGACAGCCTATTAGTCAAACCCAAGCCCGGCAATAATAACCAAACTCAGCAATCGGGTCCCAGCTCGTCTACCCGGCCCAATCTCGACAGTCCAGCCCTTTTGCAACATCAACAATCGGATCCCAGCTCACCAATCGAATCCCCGAATCCAGAGTTTTACAAGTCTGTAAATTCATTTCAGCCCTTATATTCTAGCCTGCCAATTCGAACCGAGAAAATTAATTCGGAGGAAGAAATGTAGTATCCAAACGCCAATTCAGCCAATGCAGAGTAAAGAACATTTTCAAAGTATTTTCTAACAAAATTGGAAACGTTTCACAGTCCGAAATTCATGTATTTTCAACAATTTTGCAATGACTGACCTTCATTGAGAAGACATGATGGTAAAAGAGTGGTGTCAGGATGCAACATTCTTTTCAATTTGGAAAGCAGATCTGGCACTGGAAGTAGCGACCAAGAAAACTGATCATCCGTTTTGAATAATGTATAATTCCCTTCTTGATCACTTTAGTTTCCTTCTGAATTTTAACAACCTGTAGTGTATTCCTCCAATGTCTGAAAACTGCCACTTTCTTAATCATGCATGTACATGTATTCTCTCATTTACTCTATTCAAAGGGTACACTTGGAAAATTAAAACTTAACCGCCTTAAATGACCATCTTCCATAATCTTTTTAATTCAGGTGAAATTGAACATTGAGTGTGAAAATTGTAAACGAAATGTATTTTTGTACTATTAACTAATGGTTAAATTGTCTTATTTTATCAAATATAATGTAACATAAAGTGCCTAATATATGTACATTATACTCCATACTTTTGTATATTTAGAATTGAAATTGCAAATCTTCAGTTTTTCTCACTTTTTTCATCATTATATTTCATGGTTTAGAATTGCAATTGATGTATAGATGCAGATATTTTTTACTTGTTAATAGTGCCTTAATTGTGTCCGGTTAGGGTTTTAAAGCTCATCTCATTGTCGTCGTCATGACATAGGTTCATAGTTTTACTGGCATATATTTTTAGTGGGACACTCGTCCTCTTTAATAGAGGGCCGGCCTCCTTTTGCCGTCCCGCTACAAAATGGTGTCGTAGACAGGATTGAGTGCTCCGACAGTTGCCATCTGTTTCTACATAGCCGTGAACTTTTTATTGACGACGCGTTTTTATCCGGAAATATTTTGCCCCGGACTTTAGATTTTCTAGTGCACCGGAATTCGTGTTCACGAATCGTACTGAATCGCTTCCGTGTGTTTGATTGTCGCGATCATGGACGTGATCATGGTCATCATCTGATTTTTGCCTCACCCTGCGTTGAGAGGACTTCATTGACAAGCTACATTGTGTGTTGTGTAACTTTCACTAACAATCTATTTTTAGAATTGTATGAGATATTTGACCATTTTGTATCCAAGCTTACATCTGTTCAGTTTTTAGACAGCTGTGCCTTGTGTGAATCTGTAGTAGATTCTCTATTAGGAACAGATAATTATAGAGCCAGTTGTTGGCCTGTGCTTTGGATTGCGTGTTTTTGAGTCAAATACTAGTATTGCTTGTTGCACACACACCATTGTAACTTCTGGTTTTCAGCTAATTGCATTTTTTCCCCGACATTTTATACCAGTGCATTGTGTCATTTGCTTCTTGTATTATTAGATTGTCTTGGCATTATTGGGTGACTTTTTAAACCGTGTTAGTTGGAGATTTTTGTATGGTGGAATTGTACTTTTGTCTACAGTGTAGTTGGACATACTTTTGACTTGTATTTTATTGTCTGTTTGTATGCAGACTTGATTGTAGGTTAGTGATTGAGGCCTGATTTTGTAACAAGTCATATTTTTGTGTGTGCATTCCAAGGTAATTATTCCAACCATGTCTGTGCTAGACTCTATTTCGAAGTCAAATAGTGCTTCACCCGGTAGCTAGGACCATAGTTAGTGCCTTCACAAATATTTTATGTGAACATAATGAAGATGCTTGTCCTATTGATAGAAATGCAGTGAGTAGCATTGAAGCTGTACTGAATGATAGATTTGCCGCTATTTTGAAATGTTTCGAGAAGCCTGGTGAAGACAGGGTTCATGAATCGCAGTGTCCTGACCTTGTTATGTGTTCTCATACAGTTGAGGTGGTAGATGCTTTTTTTGAAGAGGCTAAGCTGCTTCTAATTGAGACGGTTTTACTTGAAGCCGCTGATTTCTGTAATGTGCAGGTGGCAAGAGTAGTGTCTGTTTCTCCTACTGTGAGTGTTTTCGATGATTACACCCCTCACTTAGTTTGTCAGATGGCAAAGCCCAAGAAAAAAGTAGGGAACCCTCCCTTTTCTTTGGGTATCGCAGCTTAATTGTGTGTGTTGGCAGTAGTGGTGACCATAATGACTGTTGACAGGAGTACAGTACCTCATATTCGGGGTCAGTGGCCAAATGCCATTACTTAAAAGTACTTGTGTTTATCTATGCCTAGCATGATCATTGTACATGTATTTGGCTATGTACTGATAGCTCAAGCTGCCCCTCCATATTTTACTGTATAAATATTGGTGTTTTGCTCTTTAAAAAAAAAAGGGACACATGATTTATCCGCACCATATTTACTTATTTCATTGTATAAACTTGTATTTTATATTTTTCAAATTTTTTTGGAAATTTTTGTTGTCATTCACGTGTTTGAATGAGATTATTGTACGAATTGTTGTACAACTATTATATATGCCTTTTATAATTTTGTGTTTTTATAGCATGTTCATGTAGGTGTATCTTTTGTGTGATGACTAATGGATCATTATATTTTCATGATTCAGGCAGATGCGTTTATTAAGGTTTTTCCTGACTTGTCAAGGTTGGTTCACAGAGACGTGGCATTTTCATGTTTTTCTCTTTCATTGATTTTATATGGGATAGGAGTCTGTGTGTCTTTGTTTACATTTCCAAATTTATTCCCTAAGAACGTTTAGTGACGGGATTGTGGATTCCTAATTTTAGTGTAGTTGCCAAGTGGAACATTTTGTCAGCAGTTTCGTAGTTTGGTGTATTCCAACTATTTTTACTCACCGATTTTATATTTTTGTATACCCTTTTTAGTGAGTTTTGTCTGGCAATTTCACCATGCCAGGCAATCTACCATTTATAGGACCATTTTCAGGAAATGTGTGTGTATGTACTTTGTAATTCCTTTTCTATTGTTGTTATACCCTAAGCACTATTAGTGATGGGTGTTGCTCCTACCAGTTTAGCTTTGTTTTGGGGTAGAAATGTAATTGTTTTCCTAGCCTTATGTGGGTGAAGGATGTTGTAGTTGGTTGAGTTGTCCAACTGTTTGTTCTCACAGTGTGAACGAGACTTTGTATTATTTTGCCTTGCAGCCTATCTTGGGATGCACTGAATTGGTTGAGAAAAATACATTTTGCCTCAGTGCTTTGCTAGCAAAACGAGTGTATTGACAACCACTTGTATCTGAGACCTATATGTAGTGTATGAACCTCCTGTTTGCCTGCCACTTATATCCAATTGTTCCATTATAACAAAAATTCACTTCTATCTTAATACAGATTCAATGTGATTTAGATTTCATTACCTTGTTATGCATATTAAAATTACAACGAGTGTATGTTCAGAGTTGTTGGCATGAAACCAGTTTTATTGTATAGTGTATGGTGCATGCAGTAGACTTGAAATCAAGTCTGTAATGAGTGGTTTTAATCGCGTCCGCCGCGCGCGACTGCCAAGCTCTGTGCCGGGGGTACGACGTACCGCATGCTGTCCTAGTAGCGGGGACGCTACGTACATTTTCGACCCCATGCGTGTGCTGACCATGCAGGGCGGTAGTACATGACTTTTGCTAGCCTTGACCAAGGCTATCAGCTTGTTCCCGCTACCGCACGCGCCGCAACACAATCACTAGTTGTCATGGGCGGAGATCCCGGGGGGGGGGGGGATGGGGGGGATATATCCCCCCCACCTTTTGACCAGGGGGGATGACCAATGTAATCATCCCCCCCGCCCACTTTTTCAAGGCAGGCGTACTAATTTGGGCAGGGTCCGTAACTTGCCAATACCCCTTGACAGGCCAGCACCACGCAGCCCAGCAAGTGCAATGGCGTTCGCTTGCCGTAATTTTCGGAATATAAGCCGCCTTGTGTATAAGCCGCAGCGCTCCAAAAACTTCAGAATAAGATTCAGGCCACAGCGTATAAGCCGCACCATCGTATAAGCCGCACCATTTTATGTACATGTATTCATTAGCAGAGGATTATAAACAGGACCGCCGCAACAACTCTCTCATGCATGCAGTGGCGTAGCCACCGGGGGGCGGGGGGGGCGACCCCCCCCCATGAAACCTAGTCGCCCCCCAGTCGCCCCCCCCCCCCCACTGAGATTTTGAGATTCTAAAAAAATTATCATTGATCTAAATCTAAATAGTCGCGAATGATCCACATGATGACCACTGAGAAACGACCCTTCGACCGGCGACCGCGGAACCGGCGTGACATGGTGCATAATGATAATCTAAAATGCGTATTAACACCCACTGCACTGCTCGCTCACACCACGGAACACGTATTATAGACAGGTGGTCCGTGGGTCACACAGTTTCAGTCAGCGATATCATGCGAATCGGCCACGCACAAACTTTTTCCTCCATTCATATAAGCTAAATAATAGACCGATTAAAATTCCTTGAAATCAGTGGCGTAGCCACGGGGGCATGAAACCTTGTCGCCCCCCAGTCGCCCCCCCACCCCAACTGAGGTTTTGAGTTTCTAAAAAAATTGTCATTGATCTACATGACGCCATGCATGGCGTCAATCCTGGGGGGACAGGGGGACAGGGGGACTGGTCCCCCCCCCCCTTTTTTTAAGGGTGGGGGACACAAATTGTCCCCCCCCCCAAATTTTTGAACTCGGGTCTTATTGACAGGGCCCTATTATCTTTTGCTTATAAAATATTGGTTAAAGTGGTCAGAAATTGCCTCAGATAGCACCACAGAGCATTTAGAATCCAAAATTTTCGGGGCCCTTAAGCGGGCCCCGAACCCCACGCCTATAGCTCAGAATTCTGGTAGCTGATTCAATGACTCCAACCTCGAAAACAATGTTCAAAAAAATTTCTTATGCCTTTAGCTGAGAAAACCTCGAAAATTATGTTTAAATTATTATCTTTTGTGCTAAGATAATTATTGGTTAAAGTGGTAAGAAATTGCCTCTGATCACACCACAGAACATCGAGAATTCAATTTTTTTCGGGGCCCTTAAGCGGGCCCGAACCCCACACCTATAGCTCAGAATACCGATAGCTGATTCAATGACCCCAACCTCGAAAACGACGTTCAAATAATTATCTTTTGCTAAGAAAATATTAGTTAAAGCATGGAGGAAAGTGGTAAGAAATTGCTTCAGATCACACCACAGAACATCTAGAATTCAATTTTTTTCGGGGCCCTTAAGCGGGCCCCGAACCCCCACGCCGTATGGGCTTCGCGCTTCGCGCTTCGCGCTCGCATCAGTTCTGATCAAGGTATGTCCCCCTCCACTTTTGAGAAGCGATTGACACCCTACATGACGACCCCCCCCCCATGAAATGTTCCAGCCCCCCCCCCCAACTGAAAAATTCCTGGCTACGCCACTGTCGTCAGGTATACATCATTGTCCACCATATGTTTTCATAGTTTTTGTAGAGTGTAGACCAAATCACATTCTAATCATACCTTACCAAAATGCATCTAGGCATTATTTTGCATTAATTATTTTGTAAATAATTATACTTAAAATAATGCATAGGCATTATTTGTGTTGCTAGGTGACCAGAGCTCCATTGTGCAAAGATAGCTTAGGCCTACACTTCCAAATACATTGGATGAGGAATTTTAGTTTTGAAGATCTTTTGTATTCGTTAATGCTTGAAGGTGTTAATTATTGTCATTTATTGCATTTCAAGCTCAAGAAAAGGTTGAATTTTGACACCATTTTGCACCTAAAATTGTGTAAACCCCAGGGGCTCCAGGGGGGTTTACCTCAACCCCTAGCAAGGGCTTTGCGCCTGCAACCCACCAGGGGGCCCTTAAGCGGTTTCTTGAACCCCGTGCCGTGTCGCGTTCCACACAAGGATGGCCTTTCAAAAATCATCCCCCCACCTGTAACAAGAAACCTCCGCCACTGCTAGTTGTACTATACCGTTAGCCTCAACGACCCTTGCGTGTGCTTTGTGCATGTACGTACGCCCCACACACACTTCCTCAAACAGCCGTACAGTGTTAAGTCGAGGCGGAAGATAGCCTTGACGCAACCGTGGCGAATACTTATGTGTTTCTTTATAGTTTCGACCGAAATCGGTCGAAAATTTCTGATGCGCATATATTACACGAAATATGTCGTACCCTGTCGATGATATTAGTGGTACATACGACATATAACTTATAAGTTGTTCATACAAGTTAAAATCAGTCTTACAGAATAAGTTTGCTGAAGGAGAGATATTTTTTTCCCATATCCCCTTGACAGCTTAGAAGAAATACCCCCCCCCCCAAAAAAAGGCAGCGGTAGATATACTCAATAGTGTGAGCGGGTTTTTTTTACCGCTGAACGTGAAAGCGCAGCGTGTCTCACTGCATGGCGCCAGCCGGGCCGGTGCCTACAGTGGACGGCCCCAATGTGGCCTCTGTGCATGGTGACATCGTTTTTGCTGGCGTGCGGTTTTGTACCGTTTGCTGTTTTTTGAAGGTCTAATTTTTCATCCTTTTTCATTTCATTTTCGACCCAAAGTATGTGTAACTTTATAAATATTATTCTACTATTATTTAAGATTTTAAGGGGGTGTTTTACAATAATTATTGTTACCACAGGCCGTCTGGTTTATAAACCTTTGGTCGTATTATGCAATTTAATAAACTAGTGCAGTGCCCGTCTAAAATGTGCATGTTCGGGAAACGCAAATTGCTTTGCCGCTGGTATATGTTGCATACTTGCAGAGTTTTGGAGAACTGCTCGTGCGAACAACGCACGCGATTCAATGGTGTTGTTTTCACAGGTTGAACGCACACTTACGTCAAAATTTTTGCCAAGTTTGAAGTTCGACCACCTACAATGGTCGCTCAGTCGATTGCAAAAATAATGTGCCCGTGCACATACGAAAACATGGCATGCAGTGCTATTCACCCATTGATCCATTAGTATTCACCCATACTGGACAATGTATCGCCCTGCAATGCACGTGCACGTGCCCATCTTTTTGCATTGTTTGCGTCATATTGAGCACGCGCGCTTTAGCTTAAACATGACGTAAACAATTGAAAAGAACGGCAGTGCGTGCGGGTGTTATGTTCTAAGCTATAATATACTGCCACGTTTGCCTCAGAAAATACTGCTTTTTGCAGCTTTTTCGACAACCGCTGGTCCAAACAACTTCAAACTTTGCACTGCACATTCTGTTGTCCCGAAAAATATACCCGCCGATTTTCAACTTCATACGGTGCCCGGTTCTGGAGATAATCGACGGACAGACAGACAGACAGAGATTCCTGGAATTATAGTAAGACTAGTGCAGGGCCAGTCGAAAATGTGCGTGTTCGGAAGGGGCAGTTGAGAACTGCAGCTCGTACAAACAACGCACATTATTCAATGGTGTGAACGCACACTCGCAAGTTAAACGCACAAAATGTCGTCAACCCCCGGCACTGATATTTACCCCTACTGGACAATATGGTATCGCCCTACAACTGTAGGGCGTAGGGCGGTACCATATTGTATTAGAGTTGCTCAGTCGACCGCCTACATACAGTGCAGTGATGGTTGCTCAGTTAACTACAAAATGCATGTGCCCGTGCCCGTGCATGCCACTCACGTACGAAGACATGGTGCGCGGTGCTATCGCCCTACAATGTGCCCGACCTCTTTTCCATTGTTGCGTCATATCAAGCACCGCGCTTTTGCTCAAACATGACGTAAACAATTGAAAAGAACATCAGTGCGCGGTGTTCTAGGCTATAATTATTCTGGCACGCTAGGCTTCAGAAAATACTGCTTTTTTGCAGCTTTTTCGAGAACCGCTCGTCCAAACCACTTCAAACTTGGCACTGCACATTCTGGTGTCCCGAGCAATACACCCGCCGATTTTCAACTTCATACGGTGCCCGGTTCTGGAGATAATCGGCGGACAGACAGACAGACAGACAGACAGACAGACAGACAGACAGACAGACAGACAGAGATTCCTTGAATTGTAGTATAGATATTCATTTTTTTGTCAGCCGTTATCCAATGAGAGAAGACTATTTACCATCGCGCGTACTAATTATATTCAGCATACATGGTTGCGTCAAGGCTATCTTCCGCCTCGACTTACTGTACGGCTGTTTGCGGAAGTGAGTGTGGGGCGTACGTACATGCACCCAAAGCACACGCAAGGGTCGTTGGGGCTAACGGTATAGTACAACATTGTGTTGCTGCGCGCGCGGTATAGCGGGAACAAGCTCATAATGGGAACAAGCTGATAGCCTTGGTCAAGGCTAGACTTTTGCATGAATGGTTGTAGCGCTCACGTTGCATGAACGGCGGTTGCATGGTATGCGGATTCTGGCGCTGATGATGACGGACATAAACCACTATAGTCTAACGACTTGTCATCAAGTCTATGCATGCAGGGGTGCCCTGTAATAATTTCACCATGTATTGTGTTTAACCCCAGTTGATCTCATTGTATTACAATGTATCAATTTTGGAATGAGATTGGGTGCAACACTAATGTACGTGGTTTATCTATACTGTGTACAGATCTCGACGTGAAAAATTTCCAGACAGGGTTTATGTGATCCTTTACATGATTTTGAGCTGACTTGGGAAGGTTTTGTGGAATATTAATTCTAACATGTATTTTATGTCAGTTTAGACTTACTGATGGTTTATATAGCAAACCTTGAGTGGATGTACATGTATGTTGTATTTTCCTTTATCTTTAAAGGGTTACTACATATCTATAAATTTTATGCAGTATTATTACATTGAACCTGTTTAATTTAATGTACTGCATTGAAATATGTAAAAGGTGTTATTGTTGTAGATCACTTAGTTAATGGGAATTTTATGTAATCCTTTCCAGGTCGCCCTTGTATTTCTGTTATTTGGGACCACTCGGGTCGCGTGCTCTTAAAGTAGGGAACCTGTACGGAGACCAAGTGCGCCCTCAGTTGTTCGTCCAAAAGTTTAGCAAGGTGATTTGCATAGTGTGACCTTTGTGCTTCCCGTGCAAAGGCAACTTGTAACAAGTTTTCTTCTGTGGGACTTGAACAGGGAAGACCACCACAAATTTTGGGCAAATATTCTCTCTAGTTTGTAGGGAGCATGGCCCCAGCCATGCTCCAAATTTATATCATTTTGGAAGGTTAGTATTATAGATTCGTCCCTGTGAGTACTTTAGTGTATAATGTGATCCTTTTAAATTGTGAGACGCTGGATGATTCACGTCTGTAATTTGTAACATATGTAGGCCTAGCCAGCCATGTGTTGACATTTGACCTTTATCGTTCTATTTTATTGTGCCTTACATTTATCATGGATTATTGTTTTGTGTAAAGAATATTATCTTCTTGACTCGTGTGTAGAAATAATGTAAATACAAGTTCGGTATTAAAGCTCATCTCATTGTCGTCGTCATGACATAGGTTCATAGTTTTACTGGCATATATTTTTAGTGGAACACTCGTCCTCTTAATAGAGGCCCGGCCTCCTTTTGCCGTCCAGCTACCTTAATGGTGTCGTAGACATGAGTGCTCCGACAGTTGACATCTGTTTCTACATAGCCGTGAACTTTTTATTGACGACGCGTTTTTATCCGAAAATATTTTGCCCAGGACTTTACATTTTCTAGTGCACCGGAATTCGTGTTCACGAATCGCACTGAATCGTTTCCGTGTGTTTGATTGTCGCGATCATGGACGTGATGGTCATCATCTGATTTTTGCCTCGCCCTGCGTTGAGAGGACTTCATTGACCATCTCACACCGATTCCCCCCCCCCCCCATGACCTCGGCCATCGAGTGATGAAAAATTATGAAACTCGGTACATGCATAGAACAACTTAACATGAACATACCCAAGAAATTTCATGACTATAGGTCAAAGGGTTTTGGAATTATGGCTAATTAATTATTCATAAGCACGTATGGTAATTTAAATGTGTACCCTACGTACTGGTATAATTATGGGGAAATTCGGTTTTGACGGTGGGTAGCGCCGGAAATTTTTCACTGCGCGGCAGCCTGTGGTCCGAATTTTATGTTTTTAGTATCAAAAATGTGCAAGACTCGAGGCTAAAAAGCTAGGCAGCGCTGGCCGCCAAATAAATCATTTTTCAAGGGTATCGCGGAAAAAGTTGAGGGGGGGGGGGGCCCTTTAGGGCTAATAGTGATTTTGAAGACCTGTATTTATTAAGTGCAAAATATGACCAACCCTTTAGTGGCTGGCATCCAAATATGAAGATGTTGTACAGTGTCCTCTGCAGAACCGCACTCACACAGGGTGTTTGTCGGTTGGGAAAAAGCCCCACTTCTTTATGGTGCTCTTGGTGTGAGCCACTCCAGAGCGGAGGCGATTTAAGCACCTCGAGGTCTTCCATCCTGCATTGGATTCTACAGGTAAGGCTTCTGCAGGCTTGATGGGCATCTCATGTATTGGGGGAGACGACACCAGCCTGGCCAACCCAGGAGGCACACACTTAATAGCAGGGTTGATCGCTTTCAGTTGACTCACAGTGTAGCACTGCTGTGACTGGTCAAGAGCATCGGTCAGTGTCTTCTCTATCGCAGTAAAGCATGTGTGTTGGTATGCTATACACAGGTCGTCAGCATTATGAATCGCTTTGCAAGTGAGTCTGTCGGATGGTAGCTCGTGTAGATGAACATGAGAGATGCAAGCACACTCCCTTGGGGAGACCGTTCCTTTGAAGACGTTCTCTACTCTGCCATTGAATTCTACAAAGAAAGGATGGTTCTTTATCAGTAGAACACCAATAAACTGGGTAAGGGTCAGGTCTGCCGTCATGTCCAGCATCTTCTGAAGGAGTCGGCAATGGTTAACAGTGTCATAAGCAGCTGTAAGATCAACAAAGACAGTGCCGGTGATATATTTTTTTCTGATGGAAGCCGTCCTTAATGTACTGAGTGAGGTTTAGAAGCTGTCCAGTTGTAAAATTGCCTAGAGGGAAGCCTGCCTGCCTACCTGCCTGTTCCTGTATCAGTTGTTTCTCAACGAAGAGGCAAGACGGTTGAGGAGGAAATGTTCCAGCAACTTGACTGTGTGACTTGGGACGATAAGTTTTGGCCTGCAGTGGGATCTTTCCCGGGTTTAAGGAGGTCGATGACCTTCGACTCTAGTATCTTGCCACACTTAAGGTATATTGTTTGTGTGGTGAGGCAGGTGTTGAGGAGCTGGAGTAACCAATTTGAGGCGTTTGGTCCAAGATGTTTCAATTCTTCGGTGAAAATGGTATCCAGTTTGGTTGCTTTCCTGTTCTTTATTTATGCCTGTCGCAAGTTCTTTAGCAGGGAAGGATTTGATGAAGCCAATGTCGATGGCAGGGTATTCTGGCGGAGCTTGGCTTTCGGTCGCTTAGGAGAACGTACGTGGCACTTTACCAGTAATAGCAGTTGTTGTGGGCTATTTGGTTGGTGGTAATGTTACAATGCTGTTAATTTGGCTCTGTGCGGTCATTGCTGAGCTCATACTCCAGGCTTGGAGGCCATATTGGCTTCTTGGCCATGTATGATGTTGGTGGTTACCACAAGGGTTTGCCACAAGCTTTGAAGCTGTTCTGATATGGCTGTCATTAATTCCTCCCCAGCTGAGATTGTATCGACAGCCAGAGTTTCGTTTTCACTCGGGCAGGCGTTGGTATTTCCTGTAAAGTTCAGCACTACGGGATGCTAAGCCTGGGATGCAATCAGTGCGGCAGCCCGTAGGGATGTTCTTGCACCACCACATCAACAAACCGGTGTCATTGTTATCGGGGGTTGGATCAATCTCAGCTATAGATGGTGTTTGAGCTAATGGTGAAGCCTTTCCAGCCAGTTGGCCTTACTAAGTTGAAATGGCGGCAGAAAGAATTGTTGCAGAGAGACAGCAGCAGTCACTTTGATTCCAATAGGGCGATGTTGGGTCTTTGGCATGGGGTCAAGGGCAATCTTGTTGCTAAGCGAAGCGATGTTGTGGCTCACAAGGGCTATAGAGCATGGTTAAAACTTTATCTCCAGCTTCAGCTGTAGAAAGACTTCAGCAGTTATACGCATTGTGAATAAGGCTCAGTTGACTTGCTTCAGCCAGCGATTCAAAAGCGTTGCCGTCTGTGATGGAATGATAACCAATGATGCTGCATGCTGTGGCTATTAAATCCCCGATAATTATGCGTGGCTTGGGGTCGACTGTTTTGTGGATTGTGGCAGTGGCATTAGGAAGGGGCTTCCGGATGGTTTGTAGACAGGGGTTGCTACTCCACCTTAGCTCAGTATTCAGGACTTTGATGTTCTGGTCATCAGATATGGAAGTTGACTGGATGACAGTCCCAGTTTTGACCCCTCCCCCGTCCAAAAAAAAAACACCCCGCACTCCCATACTTCTCGTAGGGGTGCTCATCATTGTCAGTGTCATACTGTGGGTTTTTGGTCTGTTGTTGGGACCACGGTGCATTTCTTGCCTGCAAAGGACACTGGACCTGGTGTTCTTGCATATTGGCAAGAAGGTAGTCTTTGGTTGGCCATATCCCCTCAAAGTTAGCAGATATTACTGTCAACGCCGGCCTTAACAGAGGCCACACTGCTTTGCCCTGCTAGGGGTGGCGATGACATCTGGAATTTGGCTTTTGCGACAGTGCTATCCAGGCGCGGTTCTACGGGGCTAGGGGGCTGTAGCCCCTCCAATTTTTTTGTCTAGCCCCCCCAAAATAAATTCCGTAAAAAAAAAATATTGCATTTGTAACCTGGAAAAATGACACACTATGGGGAACTCGCACTAAAACTACTACAACTAAACTAAACTCAGGATCTTTGAAGAGAAAAGTCGCGAGGAGACTGAATTAATAGGGACAAGGGACACAATTCTAGATTTCGAACAAAAAAAACCAATAAGAATTTATTTACAAGAACTTTCAAAATGACCAGATAATTATTAATCCAAGACCACGAAAATCAAGTAGGAGCAAAGACTACAAACCAAAACTTAAACCTAAAAAAACCTAAAGAAACTTAAAAACCAACTTAAACCAAAGACCTAAACCGAGTTAAAAACCAAGTTAAAAACCAAAAGTATTTAACCAAAAGTATTTAACCAACACAGTGTTGTATAAAGTGGACCTTAAAGACACTTCTGGCAGAAATCAAATGACTCGAGCAGATAAACTCTCACACAGGGCAAATCGCACCCAAGAAAATCAAGGGGAAAAAAGAGGTAATAAAATGCACGCTCCTCTCTCTACTGCCGCTGGTCTGCTACTGATCATGAGGGGTCTGTGCATGGTCTTACAGGGTGGCAGAGCACATGGTCTTATCAAAGGGGCTATTGTTCTAAGGGGTCATGTTACTGGGAAAGAGGAAAAAGTTAATCAGGGGTACACACTTCTGTGAAAGGGTAGGGGACATCTAATTAAAAAAGGTGATTTATGCAGGGGAGCTACTCCTATACAAAAACACTAAAAGCAATACAGTAAAAACTACAAGTTAAAATTGGCCCTGCCACACATTAGCAAAAAGAAGGATTGTGATGTACGTGCGAACGGTCATCCCCTAAAGAAATAGACGTGACAAGGGTGCATTAGTTAATGTAGTGTGAATGATTTTAGGATTTTATTGGCGCTCCCCATTGAAAATATGGCATGAGCCCCCCTCCCCCCACACACACCTATTGATTTTCGGTTGCCTAAGTGTCTGGAAAAAAATAACCGGTCTACATTTCAGCACGCCTCCCTAAAAAAAGTTTTTGGATCCACCGTGCTAGCCCCCCAAAAATATTGGTTCTAGAACCGCGCCTGGTGCTGTCAATCCACTGGAGGCTATAATTCCTCAATCACACCAACAGCAGCCAATTTCCTGCTGTTGCTGTTACCAGAGGACTCACTATGTTGGCTTTTGCTTGTTTGTCCACCTTATTAAAGGCAAGAGAAAAAAATACTGCAAGTAAAACTTGCGCGATCCCCCTGGCATGCAAGGCCTGTACATGCCCTGGAGGTCATGACCTGTTGTTATAAAGATGCGTGGCTCTTCGTGAAAACGAAAATCTCACTTGCCCTACTTTTATGCCTTTCCGTCCAATACGTTTTGTAAGCGTTCATGGGGCAGCAATTAATGTTCGTGTCTCTTCATGAAAATGCAAAATGGAACTATCGAGATACCTGCCCCTGGTATCATTAATGTTATTAAGAAATTAGTGATGTTTTGCTTACAGAAGCATTTCTTAACTTCTTAAGTAAGATGTTTTAAAGCGAAATACTCCAAAAACTTTAAATCAAAAAAACATATGTGTGTCTCTTCGTGAAAATGGTGACGATATGTCGAGCATGCAGACACTTGGTTTTTTTTTTACCCACGTCTAGTTTTCCCTGTCCTTTCTCCTTGTCTGCATGGTTGATCCTTCCATAAAACACCGGCGCCCCGTCGTCATACGGCCAGCAGTGGACGGCAATGTCAAGGAGCTTGTGCTTCAAGAAGCTTCTCCCCGAGGTTTTACAGGTGTAGAAGAGAAAGAGCGGCGTCTTCCTCGGCACATCTTCATCTTCTGCAGCTGGCTTATCATCTGTTGCTGGCTCTGTCATACTGTAGCTATCTGAGAATGGCAGAACGACAAACAAAAATCTAATTTGCAGATATACCTTGACCCATGAAGCTGTGAAGTGCTAGTGGTAGGTAGTTCTTCTTGGCCAATTAACGGTTTAGTATAATCATCAGATGAGAGAGAACACAAATAAAATATGCATCACATGTTGGCTGGTGAATTGTTTTTGGCATTAGTTGCGACCCCCCGGCCCTCTATATTTTGAACCAAAAAGCTGGCGAAGGCCAAATTTAATTTATCTTTCTGATTCAGGGCTCTAAAGGATTTTTTTAAAGGAAGGTAAAGTCTGAGAACCATTTGAATGACAACTGACTCATGCACAACGGTCGACCTGTCAAGCAAAATATAAAGGGGTCCTAAAGACTAGCGAACGCCATGGTTTTGCTAGGCAAATTATTCTCCGAGTTCATCATATTTCTGTACTTTGTAGCCATTTGTACGATTAAATTTGAATTTAATTAAAGCTGTTAATATTGCTATTTTCTGCCCCCCCCCCCCTCGGGAAGTCAATAATCTTGACAAGTTACAAATCTCTGCATCATATGCATGCTGAGAGAACACAATGATCATGAGGAACTTGTTATTTTTGTTATCCCAAAAATCAGAATTCTTTCCACTCATGCCACGTTTATGTCTCTTATTTATATTTCCCCAAAAACGTGTATAGTACTTTCATCTCCACTCTACTTTTCATTGTTAAATCTTTTCCATGGCGTAGTGACCTACGTTGCAACAGTATTATAACTATTTTAAGTATGGCCCAAGAATCAGACAGTAAACGAGGATGCAGCTATAGACTCGCCAAGTGCCAAGTGCAGCCGGTTCTTGGCATCCACACGACCGTTCTTGTGCTTGTGCATTCTTAAGCAAGTGCGCTCAATCTGGCAGATTGCGCAAGGATCCAGTTGCGCAATCATAAAAATGTGCTTGCGCATAATATGATTGCACAAATCACAAGAAAGCGCACAACTGGCCAGTGCAAAACAAAACAAAAATAGGCCTAGTCCAAAACTTTTCAAAAGGCACCAAGTTTAGCTTGAGAAACTCCAGCTCCAATGCTTAACATGCTTAATATCGCATTAGGTTAGCTTGAGTAATTCCAGCTCAACAAGCTCGTCAAGAACTCACATGTGGTCAATTCCTGATGAGCTTGTTAAGCTGGACTCTGGAGTTATCAAGCCTAGTATGGGCGGGTTGCCAGTACAGGTTAGATGTTATAAGCATGCCATTGCCACATTGTTGGACTGGAGCTGAAGTTAATTACTCCAGCCTGCCAGCTTCATTCATGATTATTTTATTGAATGATTTCACCGATTATCATTGCACATGTTTATTTCTCCTAACCCCAAACTTATTTAATACCTTAGGCAATAAAAATACCAACATTAACCATAATTTAATTACGAGAAACCAAACTTGCTGGTCCATCAAAAACTCCACACGCCAAGTCAAACGACTCCGCCTATTTTGGCACAAACTCTTGAGGGCGCCGCCGCCGCGATCGATTATAGACGCGTGCGTGACGACGCCAACCTCGTCCCCAGGGTGTCGAACAGTACGCGCCCATCACTACCTGCTCTCTCACCCTGGTAATGGTATAGTCTGGTTCCCAGACCAAAAGATTCCGACTATTCCTGATGAATCTTAGGTAGGTCCGGTAGCCTCCGGTAATACAATGTATTACAATTTACGTCACGTGACTAAAACGGGAGGAATTCCTCCTTTTTCCGAAAATTTCCGAAGTTTGCCGAAGTCGTTTCGTCGACAATCGGATAGCGCCCGAGTATTTCCGAGTATATAATATAGGTTTAATTAACTGCTAATTGCTTATTAATTTTATTTTTAATGAGTTGATAATTAATATTCATTGTTTTCATTTAGAAAACTTGAAATTCAACGACGATTTTGTGCATCAAATATATACTCGGATCGTATGGGCGAACTTTTTGCTGCGTCATGTACAATTTTGAATTTGACGACCGTTACCGAGATTTTCCAAAACTCGGTCTTCATTCGGCTCCGCCTAATAACAGTGCTATTTGGTTCCGTAATTTTGAAGATTCCAGATCAACATTACTCAATGCTATCTTACAAAAACATCAAACTGTATTATCATAACTGTATGATATTACGAAGCAAGTGATTTATTTAAAGATTTGATCCGAGCATAAAAAGCTACAAGTGATAAAGCGAAATCGGAAACGAAGCCGCGCTTTGAAAAAGGGCCATTAATGTCGTCATGTTTATTTTTAGCCACGGAGGCTGCCTGACCTACAATTTAAGACGTGAGCGTCGGGAATAATTGTCAGGTCTGGGAACCAGACTAGTAATGGTATTGGATCATTTTGCATGTGCAAGATTTTTGTACACGTATGCAAATGAGGAATAGTCTGGTGCTGCATGTGCGTTACATTAGCGTTTGTTTTTGTATGCGGAGTCTGGGGTAAAAACAGAGTCAATTCGTAGCAGCGCGAGCATGGCGTGAGTTACGAAAACACGATTTTTATTCAATTAAACTGTTACGATCTTAACGAAACAATATGCAGTATCACATTTCATTTTAATATTAACAAACTGGAAAGGAAATTTATATTTTCGAGAAGGCGTGGACGAATGATCGCGAAAACACGTACTGTACGTTGTGAATAACAACACCAAGTACACGATAAAAATACACTACAAGCGGTGCGCTGCCAACCTCGTCCCCAGGGTGTCGAGCAGTACGCGCCCACCACTACCTGCTCTCTCACCCTGGTATTGGATCATTTGCATGTGCAAGATTTTTGCAGACGTATGCAAATGAGGAACAGTCTGGTGCCTGCCCTTACAAAAATGTTCTATAGAATTCTTTAGAAATACAGTTCTATAGAACTCTACAGGCTCGCCAATTCTCTATAGAATTTCTATAGAGGGAGTCTATAGAAATTGTTTACTCTATAGAATTCTATAGATTTCTAAAACAATTTTTTTCTATAGACCCCAAATTTCTATAGAAAGGTATAATTTCTATAGAGAAGTACTTCTATACAAGGATAATTTCTATAGAGAAGTATAATTTCTATAGAGAAGCATACATTCTATAGAGAAGTATATTTCTATGGAAAAGTACAAGATTATCATTTAATATTAAAAAACAATAGAAGCTATACATCAATACATTTCCAGCGAGGAAATGAGGTTGTTTGTTAATCATTCATGCTACATGTAATGTATTCACGATCTAAGTTGAGTTACTACTCATGATTTGCATAGCTTGAACCATGCTATATAACATAGCGTTTGCAGGAAATTTTTCTTTTTACAACTACAACTATTCAAGCACATACAGAAATAATTATTTAGTTTTAGAATGTGAAAGAAGAAACTTAAGTTCCATCTGCATTTTTATTGTAATTAATCCTTCAAAAAGAGCATACATCACATTACATTTCATACTTTATATAGCAATAAAATCATCAAGTCAGGATACCCCTCCTTATGCAGCTCGCCCCAGACGCACTGGATAAACTAGGAGTTAGAATAAACAGAAGGCTACACACTAATCCAATTACCCCCCCCCCCCCCCCCCCCACACCCAGAATGAGAAGTGACCACCTGCTAAAAGCAAGGTCAGGTTACAACCACTTGTATTGCCTTCCGCTGGTAACCAGTCTCACCCAACATGTTTTATAGTTCCATGCACGGCATGTACATGTACACACGACCTTGCATACCAGTCAGTACCAGAACAAAAACTGCCTGTGTAGCAGATTTGAATTCAGTCAGTTGGACCAAAGTGGACCATGGAGCTATGGTGGGAAGGATCGGTTTGCTGGAAACAATAAATACATGTATTGTCATGATTGTACTTGTTTGAGACGAAATTGCTCAAACCATGAATGTTGGCAGTAAAGTGCATGCCTATGGAAACTTTCAAGAATTAATTGCTGTTCTTGAAAACACATTTGATGGAGATTTAACTGTGTGCCTCCATGGTGTAATGTTGCCTACATCTCCGGATGATCATGATTTGCACGGTGCTGTACTACTCTGCTAGAATTACGGAAGACGTGAAGGGTCTGGGTGAAAACGATGGTGACTGGTGAGTTAGAAGATTTGATTTAAAACCACCTTAAATTGTTGCAGAATAGAATAGTGACATTATATCAATATTTTATAACAAACTGTCAATGTTGTTGTCTCAGTCATGACGGTCATTATACAGTTCGTGATTACCAGATTCCTCCCTCAGCAAAGTTGCAAGAGAACATCAATTTGTAAGAACTACAAAAGTACATGTAACTTGTCATGCTTGTTTAATATGGGTCAATTCTGCCCGTCCCATGTTCTGGGTCGCTATAACTCCTTTTTGACATTTGGGATGTTGGTCTGTCGTACTTAGCTACGACAGACCAACATCCCAAATGTCAAAAAGGAGTTCTAGCGACCCAGTTAGTGGGACTACTTCTGCCCAAACTCCCTCCCTAAACCATGGAGAAAGTATTCCTCCATGACTAAACTAAGGGGTGCATCAAAAGAAATAAATAGGGTCGAATCAACAAATAAGAATCATCTGACTTGACATGTTTGAGGAATAAGATTCTGAATAAGAACAGCATTGAGGAATAAGATTCTGAGGTCATCATGGCCATGTTTGTTAGTGGACATTAATTTCATTAACATCACACTTTTTTTGTAAAAATTATCATTTACAAAATGAACAATTCTTTTTCCCCACTGCAGACTTCCTCAAATGATACATCTAGAATTCTACATCTACCTGTCTCCATGATCCTTTGCGCAGACGCTGTGCATGGATATGATCTACCAAAAACTACCGAGATGAGCTGCAGTATGTGCATGTACAAGACAAAGACTGTCTGACTGCTTCTGCCCCGGCTCTGCAAATTGGAGGCAGCGGCATGCATCCTTAACAAGCAGTTGGAATCATCGTCCTAATCAACAAGATGTCAGTTCCGGAAACTACAATGGACATTACTTTTAAAAAGATTATCATAAAGTTTGTTCCATACATACACACATGAACATGCAAATGATATACAGGCATGTCACAGCTTGATAGAATGACTCTTAGAAATTACGATCAGTACTTTCCTTTAAACTTCCAATTCTAGTTGTCAAACGTGTCTGAATACCATTGCCTTTCAACAAAGCTCTATGCATGGTTTACAAACTGAATATAGGCATGGATTGTTGCAACCGTCACAAGTCTTTCGTGCATGTGTCTTTCTTGCCAAATTTATAGTATCCCTCTCAGGAAAACAATTCATATAAAAAATGTGTTTATTTTATTTTTTTTAGCCCAACTTCTGCTATTTTTTCACCACATTAACCGTGTACACTGTACAGACTGTGTTCATTATTGGTGCCTTTGATTTTAATACACTGCACTGGAAAGATATCTGCTCATCCCCTACATGCACAAATTTGTAAATTCAGAAGAATTTTTGTTTTAAAAGAACAGAATATGTCTGTCCAACTGTAATTGTGTCATGGTTGTTTTCCTGATTTTATTTAGAATAAAGAGTAACGCCATGGTAATATCACATTTTGAAGTTAACAGAAATCTATATTAATTTTCAACCAAATTTTTCTCAATGAAAATGTGTAAAAATGTCTGCAAGAATTGTATTAAATGTTCTATAGAAAAACCTACATGTATCATATTTCTAAGGAATTCTATTAAGCGAAGCTTATAGAAAAGGGCCAAACTTCTATAGAACTTTATTAAGTTCTATAGTCTATACAGTCGACTCTCATTATAAAGAGCACTTTTATAAAGAGGTTCTGCTTATAAAGAGCAAATTCTGAGGTCCCAAATCTCAGGTTCTCTTTGTGTTTCTTTGTTTCGCTGTCCTTTTATAACAACATTCCTGTTATAAAGAGGTAATTTGGCTAGTCCCATCGACCTTGTTATAACGAGAGTCGACTGTACAATGTTGCAAAACAAGCTACACATTTTCTATAGAGTTCTACAAAACGTTTTTATAGAAATTTGAAACCTCTATACAATTCTATAGAGTTCTATAAAATAGTTCATAGAAAAAGTTCCAAATTTTCTATAGAGTTTTATATATTTTTTATAGAAATTTCAGAAATTCTGAATAAAATTCTATAGAGTTCTATAAAATAGTTTATAGAAAAAGTTCCAAATTTTCTATAGAGTTCTATAGAATATTTTTATAGAAATTGGAGAAAACCTCTATGAAATTCTATAGAGTTCTATAAAATATTTCATAGAAAAGTCCAAATTTTCTTTAGAGTTCTATAGAATATTCTAAATAAAACTAGCCTTATTTCTATAGAATTTTGTTCATTGTTCTATAGAAAAGGTATAATTTCTATAAAATTCTATAAACCGCTGTATAGAATTATGGCCCATTTTTCTATAGAATCTCTATAAAATCTCTATAAAACCTTATAGAAGACTTCTAAAGAAACTCTATAAAATTTCTATAGACAAAATTCTATAGAATGCTTTATAGAATTTCTATAGAATTCTTTCTTATAGAATTCTATAGAACTTTTTTGTAAGGGTGGATATGCGTTACACATTAGCGTTTGTTTTTGTATGCGGTGTCTGGGGTAAAAACAGAGTCAATTCGTAGCAGTGCGAGCACAGCGTGAGTTACGAAAACACGATTTTTGAAATCAAACTGTTACGATCTTATCAAGACAACATGCAGTATCATATTTCATATTAATATGAGCAAATTGGAAAGGAAATTAGTATTTTCGAGAAGGCGTGGACGAATGATCGCGAAAACACGTACTGCACGTTGTGAATATATAGCACCAAGTACACGATAAAAATCCATTACTAGCCAATTGCGGTATCCAATCAGGATACAGGAAGAAAGTTTCCTATCCAGGGTTTACTATTGGAAACGCGGTTGGAAATAAAGTAAGCACTGGGGACGAGGTTGGTGCGCTGCAGGCTGCAGGATACAGGAAAAAAGTTTCCTATCCAGGGTTTACTATTGGAAACCGTGTTGGAAATAAAGTAAGCACTGGGAACGAGGTTGGTGACGACGTGGGTTTACAGCCAGCGGAAGTAATACATGCCGCGCGTGCAATTTGCAAGATAGCCGGGGCGCGGCGGGATGTGATATATCTGAGCTGCCACTTTCATGACTTTCTTTGGTGCTAGTGCTAGCTGCTACCATTACAACTCGACAACAACCGACATCATCAAGACTTCATACCGATTTCCAAGTTAGAAAACCCGGTAATCCTTACTTTTAGACCCCGTTCCGGGAAAAGTTCCGTACTCGGACGTCAATTTATCTGCTGCCAAACATATTAGGTACAGTCGTTTGACCGGTTCCGCAATCGCAAATCGTCTGAAGCGTCTTGTGGCGAAAAAACGCACTTTCACAGGAAGCTACCTATCTATAAAGTTGCGCAAATTAGTCACCTACCTCATGATATGAATAGTTTTCTGTGGTCGTTTGAAAGAGAAATTTGCCAGGACATTTTGTAGAGGTCGGTGCTTTGACCGGTTTCGCAAACGTTTTCCGGTTTCGCAAACGGCGCCCTCTGTGAGACTGGACTGAAAATATTCCTTGTGTACTGGCCAAATCTAGATCGTTTTTGCCCCGTAACCAGCCAAGAAAAGATGTGGATTATATTTCCCTGTGCATGAGCCAAGGTCTGCACATTATAATGCGTCCAAATTTACACAATGTAACTCCATGAAGTTGTTATGGTTCGTTGGATCTTTGTTCACGCTATAATTATTTGACTTGCTTCAATCTGTAACTTCTTCTCATTGTCTTCTCTCCACAGGTTTCTTCAGGCTTGCGAGCTACAGTGCCTAGGGCGCTTTTGAGGAATCCTTGGTTTCATTACCAGAAATTATAGAATAATAATAATAATCCAATTAAATGACTTTCTTGCTTTTTGTGCATTCTATCAATCATCTTGCAATCACTAATATTGTTGTCTTATTTAGACACACTCTGACTTTGGATAGAACCAGACACACCCTTGTACGAATTGCTCCAGTTGGTTGTTTTTTTTTGCCTCACATAAGCACAGACCAGCTATTTATGAATTTGAATTAACATTTTCTCCAGCCTCCAGGATCATTTTAATTCCTATGACACTTAAGGAGGTGACTGCATGGCTGGATGAATTGGAACTGAATCATTGTTTGCAGGGGAGCACTGTTTATTAATATTATTTGTTTATTTAATTATTATTATTTATTTACTTTTGTTTATTCCCTCCCCCTTTTTTTTCATTTTACTTTTTTTTTTTTTTTGGGGGGGGGGAGTGTTTCAATTTGTTCAGGGTAAAAACACTATATGCTTAATTTTGTGTGCACCAACATCCAGTAGGGGGAACCTGGGGGCCGGGAGGGGAGGGGGAACAGGCCTCAGCAGGCCAGATACATACAGGCCACATACATATTGTTTCACATTCAAATTAAATTTCACAAACAAATTAAAACAAATTGTTAAAAATGTCATAAATCCTATGGCTGTTTCATAGCAATGGCAATTTCTAATTATAATGTCGTTGGAAAGTTAAAGAGAGGGTTCAGTTACTCCTCATACGTTGTTGCACATATTAACTCTGTACGTGTATCATGCTTGGGCAACTGTATTAGCAAACCTCATCTACCGTTCGGTGATGCTCTTAAAAGAAAATGTCAACACATTCATCACGTACATCCCGATAACCCTTTCAATATATTGACATGTGATACCTGCATGTGTAAAATGTAAATGTAATACAAAACTAAAGCACTCAAGAAGCTACCCCTTTTAAATCCTAAATGATACCTGTCATATAAATAAATGGTGATGAATCACAGAAATAGACATGTTCTGTGGGTTTTTCTTGCAAAGTAGCATAGTTTTTAAAACACCTCACTTCTCTTTCACATGTACTGGTTAATAAAAATGTATGTAACGCCTTTAAATTTATTGCCTTTATGACGCCTGCATGTCTGTTTAATTGTTATACACAAATAATTTAAGCACTCCAGAAGCTAGCACTATTCAAAAAAAGAACTTGTCACAGAAATAAATTAATTCAAAGGAATGGTGATGAAGACACAGCTACATGTACTTTCACTATAATATTCAACTTCTTCTTGACCTTCACAGGTAAAACTGAAAAAGATGTGCAGATGGCCTCTTATGGCCCATCAGGAGGCTGGCGTAATCTTCTTTGTCTTTGGCATTGTCTGTATGAAACAGAAATTTTATATAAATCATTTAGTTTATGACCAAGTTGAGACAAAAATTGAGAAATGGTTTATAGTTTTTGACAAATTTTGTGCTCCAAGAAAACAATCAAAATTTGTGTCTCTGTACTGACGAGAGACTGGTCTTCATTATGAAATATTAGTGTACCTTTTTTTCTTTTTGTTTAAAAGGGTAAAGAGTAAGGTTAGAACCCACCGAAAAGAGATAATTTTAAATTTTCTAAATTACTGGAAATGTCCTTTGGGTTAGAAACACACCTGCGTTTTATTTTCCATATTATTATGCACTATTTTTAATTGTTCCCCACAAACCTCAACTCCTAGCCTAGGCTGACTCATGCACCCTGGATGTGGAGAGTTGTAACTCTAAAATGAATCCAAACCCCTGAGGCACATGGGGTGAATTTTTTTAGAGCAAAGGAAAAACTTTAGTTGGAATTTTGCTCACTAAGAAAGATTTTTGTATTTTAAATTTTGAAGTCCGAATTTTTTTTTATCCAAAAACCTAGTGCTATCCGGAAGCTGGACAGAAACAAAATCATTTTGTTTCAATTTTGTTTTCAATTTTGCACTGAACACCCAGAAATGATCATCAAATTCGACATTTTTAAACAAGGATTAATAGAAATTCTCCAAAAAAAAAAGAAGAAAAAATGATTCATGCCAAAATAAATAATGTGTGCCGCGCTAGGGGGCCGTCATCAACACTACTTGTCAATAGCAGCACTGGTTAATACAGTCACACCATGGCCAGTGTATTGTATAGGCAGTATGAATGCGTTTGCGGAACCGGCCAAACGACCAGCAGTTACTCTGGTGGGTATAGAAAAAAAAATTCAAAGACTTCAAATCTTATATTTGTATGGTGGAATAATGAATAATTTCCGAACAAGTTGCATATATTGGCATGATTTAATTCCCCTGAACAATCGTGTAGCAGGCCGACAAACATGAAATCACGCTTCCGTGCGCGTTCGATTTCGGGTGTGGGTATTTTGCGGAACTTGCAGAACGTGCAGAACTCTGCGGAACTCTGCCGAATTAGTAATAAAACACTAAATTAAGCTGAAATACTGGCTTTAAAAGTACAGCAAGGGCCCAATCTCATTAATAAGCCCCAAAATTGTCATAATCTGCCCTTAAATAAATTGAAAATAAAAGATTTCCCACCTGTTTGTGCCGTCGTATAATAATTGTGCGTAGTATTTGCAGAACAGTGCAGAACACATGCTGTACAGGGATACATGCCGTTTACAAACCAAGGGTGCAGCTGAGACTCGGTGCTCTGTGAAGCACGTGTTTTACTGGGGATAATGTACCGCTGCAGAACGAATTCTGCCGAAGTAACATTATGGAATGATCGTAATGTTTTATTTGCAATGTCGACAAGTGTCTTATATCCTCCACAAGTTCATGGGAAGGCCCTCTGTATTAATAGTTCCATGTTTTACCCAGGCAACGCGATCAATGGGTACGGGCCTCCGAGAGTTTTGCGTTTTACACAGGCAGAATCAAAATTAAAAATCATCAGAATGTTTTAATTTTAATCTGGATAAGTGTATTATATTCTCAACAACTCCTCTGATTTTTTTCTTTTCGAAATTCACCCGGGAAGAACTTTTAAAATGAGTGTTCCGCGTTTTACCCACCCTGTTTTTTTGTGCAAATAGGCCTATTGCACGGTATGTGCAGTATACCCGTACTGGCTCCGATGCCGTAGGAGGGGGCATATTTAACCCTGCAGAACCAACATTAAAAATCGTCACAATGTTTTAATTTTAATCTGGATAAGTGTATTATATTCTCAACAACTCCTCTGATTTATTTCTTTCGCAAATTCACCCGGGAAGACTTTTTAAAATGAGAGTTCCGCGTTTTACCCACCTAGGTTATTTGTGCAAATAGGCCCAATGCACGGTATGTGCTGTATACGCGTACTGGCTCCGATGCCGTAGGAGGGGGCATATTTAACCCTGCAGAACCAACATGAAAAATCGTCACAATGTTTTGATTTTAATCTGGATAAGTGTATTATATTCTCAACAACTCCTCTGATTTATTTCTTTCGCAAATTCACCCGGGAAGACTTTTTAAAATGAGAGTTCCGCGTTTTACCCACCTAGGTTTTTAGTGCAAATAGGCCCAATACACGGTATGTGCAGTATACGCGTACCGGCTCCGATGCCGTAGGAGGGGGCATATTTATCGCTGCAGAACCACCATTAAAAATCGTCCCAATGTTTTTATTTTTATCTGGATAAGTGTATTATATTCTCAACAACTCCTCTGATTTTTTTCTTTCCGAAATTCACCCGGGAAGACTTTTTAAAATGAGAGTTCCGCGTTTTACCCACCTAGGTTTTTTGTGCAAACAGGCCTAATGCACGGTATGTGCTGTATACGCGTACTGGCTCCGATGCCGTAGGAGGGGGCATATTTAACCCTGCAGAACCAACATGAAAAATCGTCACAATGTTTTAATTTTAATGTGGATAAGTGTATTATATTCTCAACAACTCCTCTGATTTTTTTCTTTCGGAAATTCACCCGGGAAGACTTTTTAAAATGAGAGTTCCGCGTTTTACCCACCTAGGTTTTTTGTGCAAATAGGCCCAATGCACGGTATGTGCAGTATACGCGTACCGGCTCCGATGCCGTAGGAGGGGGCATATTTAACCCTGCAGAACCAACATTAAAAATGCTCACAATGTTTTAATTTTAATCTGGATAAGTGTATTATATTCTCAACAACTCCTCTGATTTTTTTCTTTCTTAAATTCACCCGGGAAGACTTTTTAAAATGAGAGTTCCGCGTTTTACCCACCTAGGTTTTTTGTGCAAATAGGCCTATTGCACGGTATGTGCAGTATACGCGTACCGGCTCCGATGCCGTAGGAGGGGGCATATTTAACCCTGCAGAACCAACATGAAAAATCGTCACAATGTTTTAATTTTAATCTGGATAAGTGTATTATATTCTCAACAACTCCTCTGATTTTTTTCTTTCGGAAATTCACCCGGGAAGACTTTTTAAAATGAGAGTTCCGCGTTTTACCCACCTAGGTTTTTTTTAGTGCAAATAGGCCCAATACACGGTATGTGCAGTACACGCGTACCGGCTCCGATGCC
Organism: Patiria pectinifera; assembly: GCA_029964075.1. Classification (NCBI taxonomy): domain Eukaryota; kingdom Metazoa; phylum Echinodermata; class Asteroidea; order Valvatida; family Asterinidae; genus Patiria; species Patiria pectinifera. The sequence continues at coordinate 13,173,713 of CM057134.1, forward strand.
GTAGGAGGGGGCATATTTAACCCTGCAGAACCAACATTAAAAATCCTCACAATGTTTTAATTTTAATCTGGATAAGTGTATTATATTCTCAACAACTCCTCTGATTTTTTTTTTTCGGAAATTCACCCGGGAAGACTTTTTAAAATGAGAGTTCCGCGTTTTACCCACCTAGGTTTTTTGTGCAAATAGGCCCAATACACGGTATGTGCAGTACACGCGTACCGGCTCCGATGCCGTAGGAGGGGGCATATTTAACCCTGCAGAACCAACATTAAAAATCCTCACAATGTTTTAATTTTAATCTGGATAAGTGTATTATATTCTCAACAACTCCTCTGATTTTGTTCTTTCCGAAATTCACCCGGGAAGACTTTTTAAAATGAGAGTTCCGCGTTTTACCCACCTAGGTTTTTTGTGCAAATAGGCCCAATGCACGGTATGTGCAGTATACGCGTACCGGCTCCGATGCCGTAGGAGGGGGCATATTTAACCCTGCAGAACCAACATTAAAAATGCTCACAATGTTTTAATTTTAATCTGGATAAATGTATTATATTCTCAACAACTCCTCTGATTTTTTTCTTTCGGAAATTCACCCGGGAAGACTTTTTAAAATGAGAGTTCCGCGTTTTACCCACCTAGATTTTTTAGTGCAAATAGGCCCAATACACGGTATGTGCAGTATACGCGTACCGGCTCCGATGCCGTAGGAGGGGGCATATTTAACCCTGCAGAATCAACATGAAAAATCCTCACAATGTTTTAGTTTTAATCTGGATAAGTGTATTATATTCTCAACAACTCCTCTGATTTTTTTCTTTCTTAAATTCACCCGGGAAGACTTTTTAAAATGAGAGTTCCGCGTTTTACCCACCTAGGTTTGTTGTGCGAATAGGCCCAATGCACGGTATGTGCAGTATACGCTACCGGCTCCGATGCCGTAGGAGGGGGCATATTTAACCCTGCAGAACCAACACTAAAAATCGTCACAATGTTTTAATTTTCATCTGGATAAGTGTATTATATTCTCAACAACTCCTGTGATTTTTGTCTTTCTAAAATTCACCCGGGAAGACTTTTTAAAATGAGAGTTCCGCGTTTTACCCACCTCGGTTTTTGTGCAAATAGGCCTATTGCACGGTATGTGCAGTATACGCGTACGTGCTCCGATGCTGTAGGAGGGGGCATCTTTATCGCTGCAGAACCAACATTAAAAATCGTCACAATGTTTTAATTTTCATCTGGATAAGTGTATTATATTCTCAACAACTCCTCTGATTTTTTTCTTTCCGAAATTCACCCAGGAAGACCTTTTAAAATGAGAGTTCCGCGTTTTACCCACCTAGGATTTTTGTCCAAATAGGCCCAATGCACGGTATGTGCAGTATACGCGTACCGGCTCCGATGCCGTAGGAGGGGCCATATTTAACCCTGCAGAACCAACATGAAAAATCGTCACAATGTTTTGATTTTAATCTGGATAAGTGTATTATATTCTCAACAACTCCTCTGATTTTTTTCTTTCGCAAATTCACCCGGGAAGACTTTTTGAAATGAGAGTTCCGCGTTTTACCCACCTAGGTTTTTAGCGCAAATAGGCCCAATACACGGTATGTGCAGTATACGCGTACCGGCTCCGATGCCGTAGGAGGGGGCATATTTATCGCTGCAGAACCACCATTAAAAATCGTCACAATGTTTTAATTTTAATCTGAATAAGTGTATTATATTCTCAACAACTCCTGTGATTTTTTTCTTTCCTAAATTCACCCGGGAAGACCTTTTAAAATGAGAGTTCCGCGTTTTACCCACCCAGGTTTTTTCTGCAAATGGACCTAATTTAACACCGTTCGGTATCCATATAGGACAACACCAGTAAAATTTAGCACCAGATGGTCCTATATAGATACCAATGGTGTAAATTTAACACTGCAGTTTTTGCAGTGTATGTGCAGTATACGTTCAATGTATACCATTCAACGTATTGAACCCAAAAAATTATGGCAGAATGGAATAATCCGTGTCCAACTTTGTGGTTAATAGTGGACACGATATTTTTCAGGGAAGGTTGAAAACAAGCGTGAATGAAGTTTAAGATTTAGATTCCGTTATTGAATACACAATAAAAAAAAAAATGTTTTCAACAATGAGCAAGCAACCGCCGAATACAAACTGGGAACCAGTGGACTTCACTTTTTAACGCCCGTCTTCGCATACAATTTGCATTTTCCAGGGTTATTTAATAACAAAATACAAGAAAAATGCAAGCCATAACAAAGCAATGGCCAAAAAAGAAACTTGATCACATATGCATCCTTCTTGTGAAATCGATTCAATGACCTTTTTCATATGATATTTACTATATGCGTATTATATACCCTGACAAATCAATACGCGATACAAACCCTGCAACATAAAATATGAAATTAGATAACTTCAGAAAATGCATTATTTATGTACTGCCTGACATGCCTCAAATCACACACAGGCAACACAATACGATAGAGAATGTGTTAACACAATCTCATTGACTGATCAACGACTGCAAACTTCAAGCTAAAAAAGAAAGGTGGTGTTCAACTATTCGGGATAAAAACTTGACAATTTCTAAACTTTTTCGGTGGGGGGGGGGGGGAGGGAAGAAAAACAAAAAGTCATCAGTGTATGTTGAATGTGAAACTCCCGGCTACGAGGTGGATAGATCGAGTGGCGGGGTATTCTGCAATTGTGCCTGAAACGGTACTTACCGAGAGAATATGGCGAAACGTACTTTGTCCATCCGAAAAACAGGGGCATGATGGAACATGGACAATGATGGATGGAGCATGGAGGAACACACCGCACAGAAGAAGTTCGTCACTTCGATCGATCCACTCAGTCATACCATGGTCATATAGCAAGCAACCATGAACATGATGAAGGAACAGACGCTGTAACATGTCTAAAAACAGTAGAAATAGGCTCAGGGGAGGTGATTACTCCTGCACAAAACATACCCGAAATCCTGTCAGTTTGGTCAAGGTGCAAATTTTAGACATGTAAAATTTGCAGAAAAAAGGACACGTGTATAGGAGCCGATGAACTTCAGATGAGGGCACGATACACAATGATGATGGCAATATAGATTAAAAACTTCTTAAAGTCTTGTGCGTGCAATTCCATACAGCAACATGCGCATGCGCACTTTTTGATGTAGCTTGTCATGGATTATCTCTAGGTGGTCACTCTCTGTTTTCTTTTCAGATTACGGCTGCCTCTGTTTTCTGTAAACTATTTCAAGATGGACTGAAGTTGACAGGACAATGGATTAGTTTGATTACAGATCACTTGCGCCGTTGTAAATGCTTCGTGTTCAACCAGTTTGCTACCAAGGTTTGGTAATTTTGAAGACGGGAAATCACAATCACGTGTACAAGAAACGTTTCAGCATTCACACATGTTGGTAGTCTGCTGACAGATTGCAGCGTCACTCCATTAAATAAAAAAATATTACGGGTATTAAAGATTTCGTTGTTTTGTTTTTAAATTCGATCGTAGATAGCCTTTGTTTCAATAATTACAGAGTTGTAACCAAATCATTTCTGTCCAAGTCCAGTCGAGTCCCAAGTGAAATTTTAGCAAGTCAAATCAAGTCTCAATTCATTTGTTTTACAAGTCAAGTAAAGTCTCCAGTCATTTTTTTAAAAAGTCAAGTCAAGCCCCAAGTTTATTTTTTTCGAAGTCATCTCAAAGTAGTATAACACGCATTTTCCTATAATATTTTAAAACTTGTTCCATTCATGTGAGATGTTTGAAGGACGACTGACCAAAATCCTTCAAAACAATTTTGTGTAATGCATGCAGGATGTGTATTCTTTTTACTTTAAGGCGGAATGGGGGTAGCAGCCGTTTTCCGGTCGCATTTAGCACGTGTAACCTGTCAAACTGACACAGTATTGCGAACTCGCACTAAACAGACTCTATGGGGATTAACTACCCAAACTAAACTAAACTGAGGATCTTGAAGGGAAAAGTCTCGAGGACACTTAATTAATGGCGATAGGAGACCAAACCGACAAAAATATTTCAACAAAGAGGACCCAAAAGAATTGATAATAATACAATAAACGTAAAATCAAAGACAATTAACCAACTCCAAAGAATAAACTCTTCAATCAAAAGTAAAGACTAAAAAAAGGTACAACCTTAAGCCAGAAACACAAACTGAAAGCAAAGGCCAAAAAAAAAATTAAGAATGGTGGATATAATGAAGTCTGTAAAGTTACAACAGAGAAAACATATTAGAAAAAAAAAGGTAATGAATTATCAGGGACAATAAACAACTTCGAAGATAAAAACGAAGTGGGAGACACTAATCCCCCAACTCTTGGATTAGCACATCATAAAATAACTGAACAGGCTCCCAACTATTTGCACTATAGGCCATAGGCCATTGAGCGGTGTGAAACAAAAAAAATGGGAGCACAAGGTAAAAAAGGTAAGGAAATCTTTAACACCTATGAAAATGTACAAGAAAAAGCGTTACAAATCTAGCATTGAAATGAGCTTTCAACCTAGTTTCTTAAGAAAACAAGGCCAAACAAATGTATATCCTTGCACAACACCAAGGTTGAAAACGACTAAGAAACTTCTCAAAAGAATTCAATCAAAGAGTGAGAATTACATTAAAACAAAACTAGAAATTGCTTATCAAAAGCGGGATAAGGTGAATCATGATCCAAACAAACACAAAAAATGTGTCTATAGCAAAGCAAGAGAAAAAAATAAGAAAGTTAAAGCAAAATGTTGCAAAACTATAGACGACAAAAAAATTCACGTTAAAAACCAAAACTTCAAAAGAACTGAAACTATAGATTTCATTTTCAATAAATTATTTCACATAATAAATGAAAGAGGAAAACATTTGACAAAGGCAAACTCAACACTGCTTCGAACAGACTAAACGCAAGCAGCACCAATGAAAACTATCAATGTAACGGCGAGAAATGGCTCACTACAAATCTCCCGGTTCAAAATGATAAAGTCGCGATTTAGTTTTTAAGCTGGTACAAAGAAGAAAAGGAACCAAGTAAACAAAATAATATACTTCTCAAAAAAAGTAATTTCCTCTCAAGATCTTCAACAAACAACTAACAATTTCGATCCTTAAATAAGGAAAAAAAAACCTTTTTCGAAAGTACTTTTAAAACAATTGAATCTTGCTGTTTTTGAATCAAAAACAGGGGGGGGGAATGAAAACAAAAATGGAGCAGACGCTTGTGATGGGGATGAAAGTGAATGGGAAGTAACAAGAACAATAATAAGGAGCAGGGCTTATGTGTCTTGCCTTTGGTCTGATGAATGAACTTTTATGTCAATGAACAGAAAGATTAACTGCACAGGCGGTTTGTGCTAGAATAAACAATCTTGGAAGGGGGAAACAACTACTATAAAACAAAACACGGGGGAAGAGGGGTGTACTCCTATCAAAAGATGGGCAGCAGATGTTCAACTAGGGGGAAAAATGGAACTTCTTTTATGCTCCTTTACACACGCTTGCGGTAAACCGCACAATGTGTAAGTGTAGCTTCTATGTTCTTTATGGAATAAACGCCCTATAACAACGGATGGAACTCAGACTACGCATGGCAAAAACTTCGCATGCATGAAGTCGAGTATACATGTAATACGTTGTCCATAACATACGCATAGTGCTAGTCATGTACATGACTTGTGGCATGGTGATTATATACATTTTTTTCATTGAAGATATATATCATACTTTACTAACAACACCATCTATTACATGAAATAACAATAATTAGTTCACATTATTTCTGCATTTATACACACTAATAATAATATGCCCCTACCCATGGAAACACTTACACACGAAAACTTTACAAAGCGGACTCTGACATGGCAATGGTTACGGAGCAGAATTAGCTATATACATGTAGTCCAGTGATGTAGTGCCTTGATGCTGGGCCTTGGCCTTAAGGCTGCCTTAAGGCTGGATTTGAGGGCCTTGGCCTTGGCCTCGAGGCTTGAGGGCAAAAGCCTTGGCCTTGGCCTTGAGCGTTCAGGGCCTTGCAATTTTGAGTCAAGGCTCTTCAAGGCCCATAAATTTTTGCATTTTCCAGATAAATCTGTTCGAATTTTGCTGTTACCATTAATTTTAATCGTATTACCACGGAGGAGGGAAGCACCCTATAGATTTGTGTGTTGGGCACACTTCCACTTTTGTAGCATCACATTTTGTTGCCATTGAAGTAGATTTGCTGCAAAAATATTCCGCACACTTGTGGGGCTAATGAGATGATCACTTTAATTGCATATATCTATGGAATAGATCTGATTGGTTGTATATGTCTCCCTGATAAGTGCTAACTTAGGATTTGCATGTATCTGTTTTAGATAATGCTGATATTTCTGACCATGTTGGGCCAGCAAATAAGAATTTCTCAAATCAGGTTCTTGGATCCCCCAAGTTGTTACACTTGGGAGAAGTGTGTGTCAATATAGAAGTAAATCATTATTTTGTTTAGTTAAACCATATTGAAGACCTGAACTTATAAAGTTAATAGATACAGTGCATTCATCAAACGGTGTAGGCCTGTGCGAGCATGTTGATTGCAATTAAAGAAATGTTGTTCTTCGTAACGAGCAATTCGTGATGATAAGGGCGGATCCAGGGGGGCCAAAAGAGGCCATGCCCCCCCCCCCAAAAAAAGAAACCATTTTTTTTATGTGACGTCCTAATATAGGCAGGCAATGAGTACACCACCACCTTTCCTAAAAAAAAAACCATCGGTTATAATGGTCAGAAATTGCCTCAAATCGCACCACAGAGCATCTAGAATCCAACAATTTTTCGGGGCCCTTAAGCGGGCCCCGAAGCCCAAGCCGTAATTTTTTGACCCACTGTTTTTTTTTTGGGGGGGGGGAACAAAATTTCTTTGCCCCCCCCCCAAAAAAAATTGTGTTCTGGATCCGCCCTTGCGTGATGATGTGTCACTCATGTGACTATAATTCGTTCTATATCAGTGGTCATTTCATAAAACAGGGCCTTGGCCTTGGCCTTGAGGGTTAAGCCTTGGCCTCGAGGCTTGAGGGTCAAAGCCTTGGCATTGGCCTTGAGGGTCAAAGCCTTGGCCTTGGCCTTGAGGGTCAAAGCCTTTGCTCCAACACTGATATAGTAGTCCTTAAGTGTGACGTCATTTACCATCGCTTACAGCTCGGGGAATACCCGTCCATACTCCAAGTAGCCTGAAATAACGCAGTTAAAATCCCCCAGCACAAATGTTATTTCCTTATTTAAGATCGGTGTGTGATCGAGTAACTCCCACTCGTCATAGATCTATGCTCCCACTTTTTTAAACGTCACACGCGCGTGACGAAGACGCGGGGAAATAGTACAAACTTTCACGCGGATGACTTGCTGGAATGAACGAATTAAATGCCGCGGCTACATGATGAGTATTTATGAGGTATATTACAATGTCACTCACAAATCATGTTCAATAAAGCAGCAGTGGAATCGAACCACTCACATCATTATTCTCTCAGTACAAGCACAGCTCCTGCACATCAAAGAAAACTGTGTGTCAACCAGAACTGCTTGGGATGAGTAACCAAGAAAAGTGAGAAACACTTACACAATAATTAATCGAAAAGTAAACATAAACAAGTGAGAAATGGTAACATCATAAATGATTCACTGACCCCCCCCCCTCAAAAAAAAAAAATCATCATTTTATTCAAGTTACCTTGACCTTTATCTTCGTTTACATCATGTGATGCTTCGAAATAGTTCAGTAGGCCTGTTTCAGTAGGCCTGTGCTTGTGCCATTTCGAATAAGAAAATTCAAGTTTATGTTGATTCCACACAGCTTAAGCACGACGTCTGACGCCGGCCTTACTTTTCATTATGTTTCCCTTAAGTTACAATTCTCATGGCTTGAGAGCTCACCAGTACAAAAACTGATACACAAACCGGCACAGACACGGAAGGGCAATATGGAAGCAGTGTTCGCAGTTTACCTCATTTGTAATGGTGAGAACTGACATTTCAAAACAATAGAGAAACACAAGAAAAAGGAAACATTTTGGGAACATGCATACGAAACAAAAAAACAATACACAACGATCTTTAATGAGAAAGTTTAAATTTTGGTATCCCCTACAGTGATTCCCAATTCCAAAATTTATAGGCAATTGTTAAATTTGGCACGCCACCATTCAGGTTCAGGTATGGAAAACAATGACAAAGAATTACTCAAATCGACATTTTTTGTATGGTGGTGAGGTCATATTGAACTTCTAAAAAAGGAATCGTGCACAGTAACTCAACAGCAAAATTGAAATGTAGACAATGAAAATCAATTTATATACAATTTTAAGTTGATGAACATGCTGGCGCAGCAGAGTATGAGTGCTCGGTTGTGTGGTTGATAGAGCATCATCCTTGGTCATACCGGGACTTCTGTGGTACCCTTGGTTGGGTGACTTCCTCAATTGAGTAACAGGACGATATGAGAAGTGGTTTTAATGGCGTTGTATTTATACTTGTGCTCAGAGCCCACACTGTAAAAAATGCGTTACTTAACAGTTGTTTTTCTGTTGAAATTTTTGTAAAATTAAAGTAGATTATACTGTTTTCGGGTTTTTCTGTAAATTTACAAATGTGCTCCTGCCTGTACAGTTTTCTCCATTTCTCTGTTTGGTTAGGGAATATTCGGTGTTCAACTTAAATTCTGTGCAGGCACAAGGAATGACAGGTTTTGAACGAGCCTCCCGTTCCGACTCTGTTAGACACAGTCACATCGCTGTCGGTCAACACAGAATCATCTTTTTTTGTACAGGGTTCGGCCGTATCGCGTGATTTTTCCCTGGTAGGCGGTAGCAGTGCAACGTTACTGTGGCGTAAACGCTGAAGGGTACCAGTATGTTGTCAAGGAAGGCGCGCGCGGGCGTCGGTCTGTACCAACCTCGTCCCCAGTGCTTACTTTATTTCCAACGTTGTTTCCAATAGTAAACCCTGGATAGGAAACTTTCTTCCTGCATCCTGATTCGATACCGCAATTGGCTAGAAATGGATTTATATCGTGTACTTGGTGTTGTTATTCATAACGTGCAGTACGTGTTTTTCGCGATCATTCGTCCACGAGTTCTCGAAAATATTCACTTCCTTTCCAGTTTGTTAATATTAATATGAAATTTGATACTGCATGTTGTCTCGTTAAGATCGTAACAGTTTAATTAAAATATAATCATGTTTTCGTAACTCACGGCATGCTCGCGCTCCAACGAATTGATTCTGTGTTTACCCCAGACACCGCATACTACAAAAACAAACGCAAATGTAACGCACAGGCAGGCACCAGACTACTCCTAATTTGCATACGTGTTCACAAATCTTGCACATGCAAATGATCCAATACCAGGGTGAGAGAGCAGGTAGTGGTGGGCGCGTACTGCTCGACACCCTGGGGACGAGGTTGGGACTGTACAACTTCCCGTTGCGTCCGTGCGTATGCGTACCGTGAGTGTGATGTTGTAGAATCTTGGAGCATATTTCAAAATCCGTTTCTGCTTACATGTTTGCATTTGTATTAATAAATACCTTGGAGAGTTGATGGTTTCTGATTGGTCGAGACTCGATCACGTGGCCGGTCATTAACGGTGATAATGGACCGGCTTCAAAGATCAAGCGAATAAATGGCCCCTGAACCAGCATTGATCAAGCCCCGTTCAGCCCCATGCAAGCCAATGATTGGTCAAAATATAGTAACAGTCCTGCAGTAGCTTTTAACAATTGAGCACTGCACATGCGCTCAACCCCCATCGCGTGAGACTGACGCGCGCGTACGCAACACAGTTGCTAGGGATGCGTGCGTGCGCGCGCGTAAGGACGTTTTGAAACGACATCGTACAGCAGTGCAGTATATACTGAGGATGTTTACGACGAAAGCGTAGATCTACGATTTATTTTCTTTGAAACACTTCACCAACCGACATATTTACCTTTCCTAAACCAAGCATCTTTGTAATTCCGGACACAAGGAATGTGTAAACGAGATTTCAGCTTCCTCCATCAGGTGAAGATATGAAAACATTGTTGTAATTTGTTTCGCTACGGCAGCAGTTTCTGTTGAGTTTACGTCGTTATAGCTGTTAAGCTAAAATATGGCCCATGAACATGAACACAAAAAAGTCTGGAAATATCGCCGGAAAAAAGTCACAAAATTGGAGCATTTTAACTGTTTATTTCGTTATAAAGGTATTTATTAATGGGAATAACAGTGTGAGGATCCGGTCTTCACTGCGTGATAATGACCGGGTGTGGGGGTGACCGCTGTTAATGGACCTCGACTTCGTCTCGGTCCATTAACAGCGGTCACCCCCACACCCGGTCATTATCACGCAGTGAAGACCGGCTCCTCACACTGTTATTCCCTTATTGTTAATGACTATTATTCTTAGTAGAAGCGCTATATTGAAGCGGTTTCAGTTTCAAGTAAGCGTGATAGTCAACGCCAACATCAGTTGAAAGTTGCCTGCTTGTCATTGCAGCATGACTTGCCGTAAGCCAACGTGCAAGTATCTACATTCAAACCTTCATGAGTGTTATCGATAGCACCGCCATTACATGACGTGTTACAAGTATCTGCATGTGATGTACGTTCATTATACGAGAATATCTGTGAACTGAAGCTCACACAGGACCTGTCATTCGCAATCCTCGATACAAACATGAACATTTTGTCGTTTATCGGCCCCCATCATAATCACCGTTTAACTGTTAACAAAAACAACCTTTCCTTCAGCTACAGAGAGTTGTTAAGGAACAAACAAAAACAGCGAATGTGCTGTTAGGTTACAAAACGACAACACTTAATCATCTGTTACAAAACAGAATCCCCTGTAATTGAACAAAAAGTAGAATCTGCTGTAATTGAACAATATCAAATAAAGTAGAATCTGCTGTTAATGTACAGAGAAAAAAGAAACAGTAGAATATACTGTGCAAAAACAGTAACTCCTGTAATGCCAATTGACAATAGAATCTAATGAACAAAGCGTATGTACGCTTTGTTTATGCTATTAACCCTAAAAGGGCCGGGGCGGAATCCGCCCCCCCCCTCGACTTTGTCCGCGATAGCCTTAACAAAAATAAAAAATCGCGACCCGAGCTTTTATGAATTTTTAGCCTCGAGCCTTGCGCATATGTTTACACCAAATACATAGCAATCGGACCAGGGGTTGTTGCGCACACTGTTAAAAAAATGTCTGTTCAATAACAGTTGATTCTATTGTCAATTGGCATTACAGGAGTTACTGTTTTTGCACAGTATATTCTACTGTTTCTTTTTTCTCTGTACATTAACAGCAGATTCTATTTTATTTGATATTGTTCATTTACAGAGGATTCTACTGTTATGTGACAGATGATTAAGCGTTGTCGTTTTGTAACCTAACAGCACATTCGCTGTTTTTTTGTTCCTTAACAACTCTCTGTTACTGAACAAAATGTTGTTTTTGTTTAAACGGTGATTATTTGATGGGGGCCGATAAACGACAAAGTGTTCATGTTTGTATCGAGGATTGCGAATGACAGGCACTGTGTGAGCCTCAGTACACAGATATTCTCGTGTAATGAACGTACTTCACAAGCAGATACTTGTTACACGTCATGTAATGGCGGTGCTATCGATAAAACCCATGAAGGTGCGAATGTAGATACTTGCACGTTGGCTTACGGCGAGTCATGCTGCAATGACAACCAAGCAACTTTCAAATGTGTTGTCGTTGACAATCAGGCTTACAAACTGAAACTGCTTCTCTATAGCGCTTCTCCTTGAGAGTAATAGTCATTTACAATACAAAATACAAACATGTAAGCAGAAACGGATAGGTAAATTTGCTCCAAGATGCTACCGTATGCAACGCGTGGACGCAACGGGAAGTTGTATGGTACTGTATAGTCCGACTCCCGCGCGCGCCTTCCTTAACAACATACTGGTACCCTTCAGCGTTTATGCCACAGTAACGCTGCACTACTACCGCCTACCAGTGAAAAATCACGCGATACGGCCGAACCCTGTACAAAAAAAGATGATTCTCTGTTGACCGACAACGATGTGACTGTGTTCTAACAGAGTCAGAACGGGGGCTTGTTCAAAACATGATGTTCCTTGTGCGTCCACAAAATTTTAGTTTAACAGCGAATATACCGTAACCAAACAGCGAAATGGAGAAAACTGTACGTAGGCAGTAACAAATTTGTAGGTTTACAACAAAATCCGAAAACGGTAACATCTACTGTAAATTTACAGAAATTTCAACAGAAAACAACTGTTAAATCACGCAATTTTTTACAGTGCAGGGACAATTTTCCCGGCGCTAGGCGCCGTGAAAACTGAATTTTCCCATATACGTCGTGTACACAAACCAGAATTGCCATTCATACATATGGATAAGTAATTAGCCAGGATTCCAAAACACTTTAACATTTGGTCATGAAATTTCTTGGGTATGTTCATGAAGAATTGCTCTATGCATGAACCGAGTTTCAAAATTGTTCGTCACTCAATAGCCGAGATCTTGGGGGGGGGGGGGGCGGAATCCCCCGGCTGAGAGATGGTCAAAATAACCCGGCCCCTTTAGGGTTAACTTTACAAAGTATGACATAGTGCTTGTGGTTAACAACAATCTACAAAAAAAATCCGAAGATCTATGTGACACTTTGATTACAAATCAAAAGATCGCCAGGTATTGCCCTAATTCAAAATATCTTCCAAAACATCCCAAGCAGTTGCCACACTGACCACGTGACCAAAAGGTGTACTTGCGTCATGTCCATAGGGTTGCACACCAGTAAGTAAGTTTTCATGGACCCCAATGATAAATTACCCTACTTCGGAAATTCATAAAAAAATACTCCAAAGTGTATGAGGTGTTCAACACGTACATCAAATGAAAGCTTATTTCATCATCTCTCATTTTCGGTTCAAGTTTCTGGGGGGGGGGGGGAACAATGACTTTTGAGAGAAAATTCCATCCAAAGCTGATGACCCCTAAAAGCAGTGCTGAAGCCCATTGCCCTTTTTAAAATGGTCGCCTACGCTCCAGTGAAAAATAGAGCCATTTTAGTGCATAATCATCATCCACATTTTACAAAAATACAAGCTCGCAGTCCTCTGCACGGCTTCCACCAACAAACGCTCAAGTTCATGGCCCACAGTATGCTCAATGACGGCATGCGAATCGTGATTTGGCCGGCGTTGGCAATTTCGGACCGATTTAATGGCCTGCACCTATAGAGCTATATTGAATTTAGCTATCACCGTTTGCGAGTTAGCCTAAGGGTGTTTTTCAACACTTATTTGATTTTTGTTGATCACATATTTTGCGCGTTCCGCGTCCATTTATATATATTATGTACTTGGACACATAGATATAGAACTTAAATGACTTGGACAATATTTCACAAGCTGCGTTCACGCAATTCTAACGCGATTCTATCGCGATAGGTCCATTATCTCCATAGATATAGAAAAGAAAAGACTATATCTCCCGTCCCAACTATCTACGGCACTCAGAATTGACCTATCGCGGTAAAATCGCGCCAACGCAGGTTGTGAAATATTAGCCCCAAAAAAGATGAGAATAAGTGTATGCCGAACGCGCAGAATCAGACACAAACAAACCTTAGTGTACACAATTTCAATAGGGTTGTCTAAGGGCTGCGCCATGTTGTTTCCCATCATGTCTTGCGCGATCTAAACGAACCTTTTCCCTCATGACCCTTTACCATCACCGTCTTTACCGACCACTTTACAATCTTGGTGTCCCCTATGCCAGACATGTGGATGAAAACCATTCTTTACATAAGCATTTAGGCGAACCTCAATTCCAAAAAATTGTAGATAATAGGAACTCGTTTCTAAAGAAAAAGAAGATTGAGGGTTAATCTGTGAAGACACACACAACCAACATGAACATGGAGCATGGAACGCTGTCTGATCGCATGCATGTTAATAAACAATTCATGCGGACACTTGTCACAAGCTGGGTTATAAATCACCCCCAGGTTGACATGAGTTCCTGCATGTAAACCGTTCTTTCCATTGTCTTTAATGACCAATTATAGGCAGTGCCACAGACATTCTGTCCCCGTTTTATGGTCATCCAACTATTCCAAACTGACAAGCTTAATAAATAAGTTACACAAGTCCGATTACGTGCTTTATTGTCAGGTTTGACCCTGCACAGTCCCTCCTTAGTCTGTCCAATATGGAGCTATAGGTACGTCCATGGTCTGTTTAAGATAGCAGTGCGAAGCTTACCCGCATGAAATGACATGCACACCACAAAAGTAGCAAACGATGTAATTGCTACAGCGTGCATAATGACCCCAAGAAAGTAAAGACAGTTGACTAGAATCGTAATTTCAGGTCCCCTTCAATTAATCCTAAAAGTGAGCAATTTTGTCTTTCAGGTAAAACACTTGATATAAACGTTAGAGAGAGATATGACATTAGCGTTTTAATAATGAAAATGCAGCTGAAACCCCCAAACGGCATGAAGGTTAGCATTTGTTTGCTTAGCGACTTGTCATATGGGTGCGATAAAAAGAAGAACATACATTTCCACAAGAATATGCGAGTTGCCCCCTGACGTTGTGAGCACATTGGCTGCAGATAAGCAGCTGTCGACGTTGTTTGTGATATTTTGGGAGTCTGTAACCCTCCAAAAAAGGCGCTTTTTCTATTCGAATCTTTTGCGGAAAAGTCAGGTCGGAAACTGACAAAGTAGCGATGACCTTTGCACTAATGTACATGTTGGGCTGCATCAGTCTACAGCTTGTTCTAGGGCTGCGCCCATTAAAAATACGCGGTGACGCGCTGAAAATAGACATAGACAATTATGATACTGACAAATATCAGACAATTATCAACATCAAAATTAAGAAATTATCATCACTTTTAATAATAGTTAGGCATCGGTAAACACCCCCCCCCTCCAACGGCATAGTAGGTATTTACACGTACATTTTATTAACGTGCATTAGGCCCGTATATACCCATCGCGCTGCCTGGGTAAAACGCAGAACTCTAAAATATAGGTCCTTCCCGTCTTCATTTTTGCTGACTTGCAAAAACGGGGAACTCTAAAAGCAGAGGGTCTTTCCGGGTTAATTTTTCAACGAAAACATTTCTAGGAGTTGTTGAGGATATAATACACTTATCCAGATTAAAATTAAAAGATTGTGACGATTTTTAATGTTGGTTCTGCAGCGATAAAGATGCCCCCTCCCACAGCATCGGAGCACGTACGCGTATACTGCACATACCGTACAATAGGCCTATTTGCACAAAAAACCAGGGTGGGTATAACGCGGAACTCTCATTTTAAAAGGTCTTCCCGGGTGAATTTCGGAAAGAAAAAAATCAGAGGAGTTGTTGAGAATATAATACACTCATCCAGATAAAAAATTAAAACATTGTGACGATTTTTAATGTTGGTTCTGCAGCGATAAAGATGCCCCCTCCTACAGCATCGGAGCACGTACGCGTATACTGCACATACCGTGCAATAGGCCTATTTGCACAAAAAAACCTAGGTGGGTAAAACGCGGAACTCTCATTTTAAAAGGTCTTCCCGGGTGAATTTCCGAAAGAAAAAAATCACAGGAGTTGTTGAGAATATAATACACTTATCCAGATGAAAATTAAAACATTGTGACGATTTTTAATGTTGGTTCTGCAGGGTTAAATATGCCCCCTCCTACGGCATCGGAGCCAGTACGCGTATACTGCACATACCGTGCATTGGGCCTATTTGCACAAAAAACCTAGGTGGGTAAAACGCGGAACTCTCATTTTAAAAGGTCTTCCCGGGTGAATTTCGGAAAGAAAAAAATCAGAGGAGTTGTTGAGAATATAATACACTTATCCAGATTAAAATTAAAACATTGTGACGATTTTTAATGTTGGTTCTGCAGGGTTAAATATGCCCCCTCCTACGGCATCGGAGCCAGTACGCGTATACTGCACATACCTTACAATAGGCCTATTTGCACAAAAAACCAGGGTGGGTAAAACGCGGAACTCTCATTTTAAAAAGTCTTCCCGGGTGAATTTCCGCAAGAAAAAAATCAGAGGAGTTGTTGAGAATATAATACACTTACCCAGATGAAAATTAAAATATTGTGATGATTTTTAATGTTGGTTCTGCAGCGAGAAAGATGCCCCCTCCTACAGCATCGGAGCCAGTACGCGTATACTGCACATACCGTACAATAGGCCTATTTGCACAAAAACCTAGGTGGGTAAAACGCGGAACTCTCATTTTAAAAAGTCTTCCCGGGTGAATTTCCGAAAGAAAAAAAATCACAGGAGTTGTTGAGTATATAATACACTTATCCAGATTAAAATCAAACTATTGTGACGATTTTTCATGTTGGTTCTGCAGGGTTAAATATGCCCCCTCCTACGGCATCGGAGCCAGTACGCGTATACGGCACATACCGTGCATTGGGCCTATTTGCACAAAAAACCTAGGTGGGTAAAACGCGGAACTCTCATTTTAAAAGGTCTTCCCGGGTGAATTTCAGAAAGAAAAAAATCAGAGGAGTTGTTGAGAATATAATACACTTATCAAGATTAAAATTAAAAGATTGTGACGATTTTTAATGTTGGTTCTGCAGTTATAAAGATGCCCCCTCCTACAGCATCGGAGCCAGTACGCGTATACTGCACATTCCGTACAATAGGCCTATTTGCACAAAAACCAGGGTGGGTAAAACGCGGAACTCTCATTTTAAAAAGTCTTCCCGGGTGAATTTCCGCAAGAAAAAAATCAGAGGAATTGTTGAGAATATAATACACTTATCCAGATGAAAATTAAAACATTGTGATGATTTTTAATGTTGGTTCTGCAGCGAGAAAGATGCCCCCTCCTACAGCATCGGAGCCAGTACGCGTATACTGCACATACCGTGCATTAGGCCTATTTGCACAAAAACCTAGGTGGGTAAAACGCGGAACTCTCATTTTAAAAGGTCTTCCCGGGTGAATTTCGGAAAGAAAAAAATCAGAAGAGTTGTTGAGAATATAATACACTTATCCAGATGAAAATTAAAATAATGTGACGATTTTTAATGTTAGTTCTGCAGCGATAAAGATGCCCCCTCCTACAGCATCGGAGCCAGTACGCGTATACTGCACATACCGTACAATAGGCCTATTTGCACAAAAAACCTAGGTGGGTAAACCGCGGAACTCTCATTTTAAAAGGTCTTCCCGGGTGAATTTCGGAAAGAAAAAAATCAGAAGAGTTGTTGAGAATATAATACACTTATCCAGATGAAAATTAAAAGATTGTGACGATTTTTAATGTTGGTTCTGCAGCGATAAAGATGCCCCCTCCTACAGCATCGGAGCCAGTACGCGTATACTGCACATACCGTACAATAGGCCTATTTGCACAAAAAAACCATGGTGGGTAAAACGCGGAACTCTCATTTTAAAAAGTCTTCCCGGGTGAATTTCCGAAAGAAAAAAATCACAGGAGTTGTTGAGAATATAATACACTTATCCAGATTAAAATCAAACTATTGTGACGATTTTTCATGTTGGTTCTGCAGGGTTAAATATGCCCCCTCCTACGGCATCGGAGCCAGTACGCGTATACTGCACATACCGTGCAACAGGCCTATTTGCACAAAAAACCTAGGTGGGTAAAACGCGGAACTCTCATTTTAAAAGGTCTTCCCGGGTGAATTTCCGAAAGAAAAAAATCACAGGAGTTGTTGAGAATATAATACACTTATCCAGATTAAAATTAAAAGATTGTGACGATTTTTAATGTTGGTTCTGCAGCGATAAAGATGCCCCCTCCTACAGCATCGGAGCCAGTACGCGTATACTGCACATTCCGTACAATAGGCCTATTTGCACAAAAACCTAGGTGGGTAAAACGCGGAACTCTCATTTTAAAAAGTCTTCCCGGGTGAATTTCCGCAAGAAAAAAATAAGAGGAATTGTTGAGAATATAATACACTTATCCAGATGAAAATTAAAACATTGTGATGATTTTTAATGTTGGTTCTGCAGCGAGAAAGATGCCCCCTCCTACAGCATCGGAGCCAGTACGCGTATACTGCACATACCGTACAATAGGCCTATTTGCACAAAAAAACCATGGTGGGTAAAACGCGGAACTCTCATTTTAAAAAGTCTTCCCGGGTGAATTTCCGCAAGAAAAAAATCACAGGAGTTGTTGAGAATATAATACACTTATCCAGATGAAAATTAAAACATTGTGACGATTTTTCATGTTGGTTCTGCAGGGTTAAATATGCCCCCTCCTACGGCCTCGGAGCCAGTACGCGTATACTGCACATGCCGTGCATTGGGCCTATTTGCACAAAAAACCTAGGTGGGTAAAACGCGGAACTCTCATTTTAAAAGGTCTTCCCGGGTGAATTTCCGAAAGAAAAAAATCAGAGGAGTTGTTGAGAATATAATACACTTATCCAGATTAAAATTAAAACATTGTGATGATTTTTAATGTTGGTTCTGCAGCGAGAAAGATGCCCCCTCCTACAGCATCGGAGCCAGTACGCGTATACTGCACATACCGTACAATAGGCCTATTTGCACAAAAAAACCATGGTGGGTAAAACGCGGAACTCTCATTTTAAAAAGTCTTCCCGGGTGAATTTCCGCAAGAAAAAAATCACAGGAGTTGTTGAGAATATAATACACTTATCCAGATGAAAATTAAAACATTGTGACGATTTTTCATGTTGGTTCTGCAGGGTTAAATATGCCCCCTCCTACGGCCTCGGAGCCAGTACGCGTATACTGCACATGCCGTGCATTGGGCCTATTTGCACAAAAAACCTAGGTGGGTAAAACGCGGAACTCTCATTTTAAAAGGTCTTCCCGGGTGAATTTCCGAAAGAAAAAAATCACAGGAGTTGTTGAGAATATAATACACTTATCCAGATTAAAATTAAAACATTGTGACGATTTTTCATGTTGGTTCTGCAGGGTTAAATATGCCCCCTCCTACGGCATCGGAGCCGGTACGTGTATACTGCACATACCGTGCATTGGGCCTATTTGCACAAAAACCTAGGTGGGTAAAACGCGGAACTCTCATTTTAAAAAGTCTTCCCGGGTGAATTTCCGAAAGAAAAAAATCACAGGAGTTGTTGAGAATATAATACACTTATCCAGATTAAAATCAAACTATTGTGACGATTTTTCATGTTGGTTCTGCAGGGTTAAATATGCCCCCTCCTACGGCATCGGAGCCAGTACGCGTATACTGCACATACCGTGCATTGGGCCTATTTGCACAAAAACCAGGGTGGGTAAAACGCGGAACTCTAATTTTAAAAAGTCATCCCGGGTGAATTTCCGAAAGAAAAAAATCAGAGGAGTTGTTGAGAATATAATACACTCATCCAGATTAAAATTAAAACATTGGGACGATTTTTCATGTTGGTTCTGCAGGGTTAAATATGCCCCCTCCTACGGCATCGGAGCCAGTACGCGTATACTGCACATACCGTGCATTGGGCCTATTTGCACAAAAAACCTAGGTGGGTAAAACGCGGAACTCTCATTTTAAAAGGTCTTCCCGGGTGAATTTCCGAAAGAAAAAAATCACAGGAGTTGTTGAGAATATAATACACTTATCCAGATTAAAATTAAAACATTGTGACGATTTTTAATGTTGGTTCTGCAGGGTTAAATATGCCCCCTCCTACGGCATCGGAGCCGGTACGTGTATACTGCACATACCGTGCATTGGGCCTATTTGCACAAAAACCTAGGTGGGTAAAACGCGGAACTCTCATTTTAAAAAGTCTTCCCGGGTGAATTTCCGAAAGAAAAAAATCACAGGAGTTGTTGAGAATATAATACACTTATCCAGATTAAAATCAAACTATTGTGACGATTTTTCATGTTGGTTCTGCAGGGTTAAATATGCCCCCTCCTACGGCATCGGAGCCAGTACGCGTATACTGCACATACCGTGCAACAGGCCTATTTGCACAAAAAACCTAGGTGGGTAAAACGCGGAACTCTCATTTTAAAAAGTCTTCCCGGGTGAATTTCGGAAAGAAAAAAATCAGAGGAGTTGTTGAGAATATAATACACTCATCCAGATTAAAATTAAAACATTGGGACGATTTTTCATGTTGGTTCTGCAGGGTTAAATATGCCCCCTCCTACGGCATCGGAGCCAGTACGCGTATACTGCACATACCGTGCATTGGGCCTATTTGCACAAAAAACCTAGGTGAGTAAAACGCGGAACTCTCATTTTAAAAGGTCTTCCCGGGTGAATTTCGGAAAGAAAAAAATCAGAGGAGTTGTTGAGAATATAATACACTTATCCAGATTAAAATTAAAACATTGTGACGATTTTTAATGTTGTTTCTGCAGTGTTAAATATGCCCCCTCCTACGGCATCGGAGCCAGTACGCGTATACTGCACATACCTTACAATAGGCCTATTTGCACAAAAAACCAGGGTGGGTAAAACGCGGAACTCTCATTTTAAAAGGTCTTCCCGGGTGAATTTCCGAAAGAAAAAAATCACAGGAGTTGTTGAGAATATAATACACTTATCCAGATTAAAATTAAAACATTGTGACGATTTTTAATGTTGGTTCTGCAGGGTTAAATATGCCCCCTCCTACGGCATCGGAGCCGGTACGTGTATACTGCACATACCGTGCATTGGGCCTATTTGCACAAAAACCAGGGTGGGTAAAACGCGGAACTCTAATTTTAAAAAGTCATCCCGGGTGAATTTCCGAAAGAAAAAAATCAGAGGAGTTGTTGAGAATATAATACACTCATCCAGATTAAAATTAAAACATTGGGACGATTTTTCATGTTGGTTCTGCAGGGTTAAATATGCCCCCTCCTACGGCATCGGAGCCAGTACGCGTATACTGCACATACCGTGCATTGGGCCTATTTGCACAAAAAAACCTAGGTGGGTAAAACGCGGAACTCTCATTTTAAAAGGTCTTCCCGGGTGAATTTCCGAAAGAAAAAAATCACAGGAGTTGTTGAGAATATAATACACTTATCCAGATTAAAATTAAAACATTGTGACGATTTTTAATGTTGGTTCTGCAGGGTTAAATATGCCCCCTCCTACGGCATCGGAGCCGGTACGTGTATACTGCACATACCGTGCATTGGGCCTATTTGCACAAAAACCTAGGTGGGTAAAACGCGGAACTCTCATTTTAAAAAGTCTTCCCGGGTGAATTTCCGAAAGAAAAAAATCACAGGAGTTGTTGAGAATATAATACACTTATCCAGATTAAAATCAAACTATTGTGACGATTTTTCATGTTGGTTCTGCAGGGTTAAATATGCCCCCTCCTACGGCATCGGAGCCAGTACGCGTATACTGCACATACCGTGCAACAGGCCTATTTGCACAAAAAACCTAGGTGGGTAAAACGCGGAACTCTCATTTTAAAAAGTCTTCCCGGGTGAATTTCGGAAAGAAAAAAATCACAGGAGTTGTTGAGAATATAATACACTCATCCAGATTAAAATTAAAACATTGGGATGATTTTTCATGTTGGTTCTGCAGGGTTAAATATGCCCCCCCCCTACGGCATCGGAGCCAGTACGCGTATACTGCACATACCGTGCATTGGGCCTATTTGCACAAAAAACCTAGGTGGGTAAAACGCGGAACTCTCATTTTAAAAGGTCTTCCCGGGTGAATTTCGGAAAGAAAAAAATCAGAGGAGTTGTTGAGAATATAATACACTTATCCAGATTAAAATTAAAACATTGTGACGATTTTTAATGTTGTTTCTGCAGTGTTAAATATGCCCCCTCCTACGGCATCGGAGCCAGTACGCGTATACTGCACATACCTTACAATAGGCCTATTTGCACAAAAAACCAGGGTGGGTAAAACGCGGAACTCTCATTTTAAAAGGTCTTCCCGGGTGAATTTCCGAAAGAAAAAAATCACAGGAGTTGTTGAGAATATAATACACTTATCCAGATTAAAATTAAAACATTGTGACGATTTTTCATGTTGGTTCTGCAGGGTTAAATATGCCCCCTCCTACGGCATCGGAGCCGGTACGCGTATACTGCACATACCGTGCATTGGGCCTATTTGCACAAAAAAACCTAGGTGGGTAAAACGCGGAACTCTCATTTTAAAAGGTCTTCCCGGGTGAATTTCCGAAAGAAAAAAATCACAGGAGTTGTTGAGAATATAATACACTTATCCAGATTAAAATTAAAACATTGTGACGATTTTTAATGTTGGTTCTGCAGGGTTAAATATGCCCCCTCCTACGGCATCGGAGCCGGTACGTGTATACTGCACATACCGTGCATTGGGCCTATTTGCACAAAAAACCTAGGTGGGTAAAACGCGGAACTCTCATTTTAAAAAGTCTTCCCGGGTGAATTTCCGAAAGAAAAAAATCACAGGAGTTGTTGAGAATATAATACACTTATCCAGATTAAAATCAAACTATTGTGACGATTTTTCATGTTGGTTCTGCAGGGTTAAATATGCCCCCTCCTACGGCATCGGAGCCAGTACGCGTATACTGCACATACCGTGCAACAGGCCTATTTGCACAAAAAAACCTAGGTGGGTAAAACGCGGAACTCTCATTTTAAAAGGTCTTCCCGGGTGAATTTCGGAAAGAAAAAAATCAGAGGAGTTGTTGAGAATATAATACACTCATCCAGATTAAAATTAAAACATTGTGACGATTTTTCATGTTGGTTCTGCAGGGTTAAATATGCCCCCTCCTACGGCATCGGAGCCAGTACGCGTATACTGCACATACCGTGCATTGGGCCTATTTGCACAAAAAACCTAGGTGAGTAAAACGCGGAACTCTCATTTTAAAAGGTCTTCCCGGGTGAATTTCGGAAAGAAAAAAATCAGAGGAGTTGTTGAGAATATAATACACTTATCCAGATTAAAATTAAAATATTGTGACGATTTTTCATGTTGGTTCTGCAGGGTTAAATATGCCCCCTCCTACGGCATCGGAGCCGGTACGCGTATACTGCACATACCGTGCATTGGGCCTATTTGCACAAAAAACCTAGGTGGGTAAAACGCGGAACTCTCATTTTAAAAGGTCTTTCCGGGTGAATTTCCGAAAGAAAAAAATCACAGGAGTTGTTGAGAATATAATACACTTATCCAGATTAAAATTAAAACATTGTGACGATTTTTAATGTTGGTTCTGCAGGGTTAAATATGCCCCCTCCTACGGCATCGGAGCCGGTACGTGTATACTGCACATACCGTGCATTGGGCCTATTTGCACAAAAAACCTAGGTGGGTAAAACGCGGAACTCTCATTTTAAAAGGTCTTCCCGGGTGAATTTCCGAAAGAAAAAAATCACAGGAGTTGTTGAGAATATAATACACTTATCCAGATTAAAATTAAAATATTGTGACGATTTTTCATGTTGGTTCTGCAGGGTTAAATATGCCCCCTCCTACGGCATCGGAGCCGGTACGCGTATACTGCACATACCGTGCATTGGGCCTATTTGCACAAAAAACCTAGGTGGGTAAAACACGGAACTCTCATTTTAAAAGGTCTTCCCGGGTGAATTTCCGAAAGAAAAAAATCACAGGAGTTGTTGAGAATATAATACACTTATCCAGATTAAAATTAAAACATTGTGACGATTTTTCATGGTGGTTCTGCAGGGTTAAATATGCCCCCTCCTACGGCATCGGAGCCGGTACGTGTATACTGCACATACCGTGCATTGGGCCTATTTGCACAAAAAACCTAGGTGGGTAAAACGCGGAACTCTCATTTTAAAAGGTCTTCCCGGGTGAATTTCGGAAAGAAAAAAACAAGAGGAGTTGTTGAGAATATAATACACTTATCCAGATTAAAATTAAAACATTCTGATGATTTTTAATTTTGATTCTGCCTGTGTAAAACGCGAAACTCTCGGAGGACCGCACCCATTGATCGTGTTGCCTGGGTAAAAACATGGAACTATTAATACAGAGGGCCATCCCATGAACTTGTGGAGGATATAAGACACTTGTCGACATTGCAAATAAAACATTACGATCATTCCATAATGTTACTTCGGCAGAATTCGTTCTGCAGCGGTACATTATCCCCAGTAAAACACGTGCTTCACAGAGCACCGAGTCTCAGCTGCACCCTTGGTTTGTAAACGGCATGTATCCCTGTACAGCATGTGTTCTGCACTGTTCTGCAAATACTACGCACAATTATTATACGACGGCACAAACAGGTGGGAAATCTTTTATTTTCAATTTATTTAAGGGCAGATTATGACAATTTTGGGGCTTATTAATGAGATTGGGCCCTTGCTGTACTTTTAAAGCCAGTATTTCAGCTTAATTTAGTGTTTTATTACCAATTCGGCAGAGTTCCGCAGAGTTCTGCACGTTCTGCAAGTTCCGCGAAATACCAATTGCCTTCGATTTCGGCAGTTCGTTAACGGCAAGTGACGGTCGTAGGGGATTTATTTTTAAATGTAAGTGAGTATCCTAAAACTAAAACCATTTTTGAAAAGTAGATTGAATAACCTTTCCATCGGTACCAAAGTTTAAGTCCTTGGCGTTTTCGTCTTCCTGAAAACGAGAGCTAGTTTTCCGAAATTGCGGAACCGGTCAAATTGCGGAACCGGTCAATTGACTGTAGTGTATATTTTGCCGGAGGTAACGCCGGCAAATGCGTTTACTAAAGGTTTGCCGGCGGCAATCCATATCAACAGAGGGCGCTGTACTCTTTGAGATAGGGCTGAATTATAACATGTATTAAATTCCCACCAAAGTTGTGTAGCACAGTCGGTGTAGTGGTTAGGCAATGGCTCTTACTCCTAGAACTATGGTGAGCGGAGCCTCATAGATCAAGAAGCCCGCAAAAATGCCTGCAGCACAAAACACTAATAAAGTACAAAAACGTCCATCAAAATGCAGCCATTTCACACAGAACCGCTGCACAGTTTGCCCCTATACTCCGTACTTTATCTCTTGACATACTCACGTATCTTGTGCGGAACTAATATAGGTGGATTCTGTCGGTTTTTAGGCCAAAATGATGAAAAATATGCCCTTTCCGCACTGAGCCAACCTGACACTTGAAACGTGCACGCATATGATCGAGCGATGATTTTCGGTTCGCTCGGAGCGCGCCGCGGGGGGTACGGTACATGCACTTGTAATTGTTCGCTTGTAAAAAGGTGAAAGGTTGGGTCCAAGTTACTCGGACTATTGGGTCATTCCATGTCAAATCACCCAATGGGTTACACCCCACCCCCTTCAAATCGGACAAACGGTTTTTGTGCTACCGCCCCCCATTGTTTAGCAATTTTGGTCAAAATGGGCGTGGCCGCCAATTTTCAAATGACCATATTTCCATAACCTGTGGGCCAAATTTGTTATCTTGGTTTCTTTGGAAAGGTAACATAAAGAATCAAAATGTACCATTACTGTTCATGTTCAAGTAATTTAAAGTATGATGACCTTTTGACCTTTACTTTGAACTTGAATTTGACCTTGTGGATCCAAGACCCTGAGACAAACTTAGATGAAAATTAAACCCCAACATGTTTTCTACAAAATATCCAAAAATTGGGTGTATAATATTTTTTGTTTGGTTTCTAGCTCATGTCAAAGTTGGCATACGTGTTGAAAAATGTGATATCCCTATACATGAACATGTTTCAGGGACAAAAAATCCCTACTTTATTTATAAATATTGAGTGGCTCAGCGTGGAATGGGAGGAATACAAACCTGGAGGAAAAGGCATATGTCTCTACCAAACCCCTTCACGAAACTGTTTGAACCCAACGCTGTAGCGCTGGCTCTTTGGAACAATACGCGCTACGCGCAACGCTGAATGCGCACACCAGCATGCATTTGCACACAAATACCGCGTCATGATCCTAACTGTTGAATAGTATTTCCCATTCCCCATGGGCGGATAGTACTTTTTGAGCCGTGGCATGAATGGGAGCAATAACGAATGCCACGTGATGTGAGTTCCACCAATCAAATGACTAGGATCTGTATGTCATATAAAATCCACTAGTACGCTGCATTTTATTTTATGACAGAAACAATAGTCGTATTTATTTCATCACACCTTAGGCTACATATACCCGAAAAATGACGGAAATGTCTTTGAGCATTCCACAACCTCTTTAAGATTCGTGTTTCATACACGAATCTAACATGCTAAGTTGAGTCACATATTTTACCATCCTAATTCCTATGCACAATCTGGTTTGATTTTCCAGACTAGCCTCCCGAATCTATGCAGCCATGGCAGCATGCATGTCCAGACACTGCCTAATGTTGTTTGCTGGTGCTATACTGGCACTCACTTTCGTTCATGGTCTTGAAGCTGCAGTACCGGTAAGTATTTAGGGTGTTGAGTAGGAATGGGCCTGATCACTGAATTTTGCGCGATAAACACTGGCCAGTCAAGAGGTGATAGTGCTGCCATCTTTCGATCATGCCCCTTTTCTTTCTATTATACGGCTCTGTAGCGGATTGTTTTTTAAACAGTCAAATAAGACTGATTTCTCACAAGATCGCCACAATTGGCACAAAATTTAATGCATTTCTGCATGATGGGGCGAATGATAGCACAAATCAATCAATCAAAATCCACACTCAACAGAAATTATGGATTTACAATCAACAGTGGTGGAACGGGGGGTATTGGCCACCCTCCCCCTTTACTTTGTCTACTAGGGGGCGTAAACACCTCTCCCCCCCCCCCCCCAGCCAAATAAAGACAAGTTACAGGTTTTTAGCTCATACTAAGAACATGCAACCCCAGCTGTAAGGCAAAGTTAAATGTCCTCCTGCTCCTTTTTCAAGAAATCAATGAAAGAAGGCCTTTGCAATGATGCGTCCAACGACGCATCGTTGGAAATTTCCGTTAGTAGTTTGTTTTTTTATTCGGCGAAGCAGGCGCAAGGGTTGACATGACGCACAAGCGCCCTCGGTTGCTATAATTTGTCGGTTCAGTGCGCGACATTGCGTAGTTGCAATCCGCTCAGTAAGAACATGTCTCGGACCCTGAATTCAAGCCCAATTCAAACATGACTCAGCAACTTTTGATTTGAAATCGAGATCTAGAATATTGTTTTCTCAGAATGTACAGCATTCACTGAGCTGAAGCTTCATCAGGTTACTTGATTTTAAACACTTTTGTTGCTCCAAGCGAACATAATGCACAAATGGTGGACTCTTTAATTTGCCTGCTGAATCCAACAGATTCCAACAGGAATGTACATATATACAAAGGGTTTACTGCTCAGTCCAACACTACCCATTGCAAATAGTTGAATCCTGTTGGACTGAGTAGGGTTAGGGATAATTGCATGACTTGTGATGGATGATATATGGGTGGACTTGTCTACAACTCATTTTGGAGGTAAATGGTGGTCTTCTTTTCTAGTCCCCAGACAAGCAACCCTGTGACAAGCAGGACAATGATGAACCAGGGACACTCTGCAGGGCAACAATCAATTGCTATTGTATAAGCGGAACCTACCTGGATATTCCCTGTGATACTTTTGATCAAGACAACATTGAGTAAGTGTGATGAGAACTGAAAGGGGAGGGCTGGCTTGGACAAAATATTTGAATTCAGTATTGTATTTTGAATTTACTTTTTTTACAGATGAAATCGACTGGGTTGCTCGGTGATGCGCTGCATTGGGATTCAAAACGCATTAATTTTTACCTCGAAATGATATGTGGAAAGCCTGTTAAAAAGTAGAGTATGACACGTTCGAACAGCTATTATGTATACCTTGAAAAATTGGGGGTTTGTTTTGTGCGTAGTCACTGCATAAAGGAATATTAAGTGGCATGATTGGGGCACAAATTGTTTTGAGCTGTGCATCACATGCGAGCTAACAGTGCATCCCACACACTGAGCTCTTATGATTGGTCATTTCTTTTTTTCTTTTTTATCATAATGCAATATGGTGATCACTAACAAGATCCCACTTTTTGTTTGTAAATATGCATGTGGACTCTGCATTGTCATGACTTTCAGCCTATTTGTGCATTTAACCATGGAGCGAGGAACAGAAGGAGTCAGAACTCTTGGGCGATTTACATTTTTGACCAATAGCATTCCAATCCCTAGGGAATGTCCATAGCTAAAGCACTGTGACCACAAGCCTGGACCTTTCATTGCGTGATCGCAAGCAGCCTTTGAACATGATTGTCACCGCTTTTTTAGTTGGTAACCAGTACAGCCTCCCTATAGTCATGTCTCATCATCATCATCATGTCGGTTTTAAGGCCGTTGTCCAGTCTGTTCTGGGTTGGCCTGCTTTCTCCCTATGGCTCCTCTCCACTTGGCCCTGTCCGTTGCATCCCTCGCATTGACTCCAAGCAGTCGCATGTCATCTGACACGGAGCTCTGCCACGTCTTGCGCGGTCGGCCGACGGGTGTGGGCCCACCCACAATTACGTTGGTACACCTCTTGACCCAGTTGACATCCTCCTTTCTCTCCACATGACCAAACCACCTCAGCCTGTGCCTCCTCAATACAATGCCGATCCCCTCCACTCCCACTCTCCTCCTCAGCTCCTCGCTTGACAGCCTGTCAGCCAGAGACACCCCACACATCCACCTGATCATTCTCATCTCTGCTCGTTCCATCTGCTGGATGTGCCCCACCCTTGTGGGCCATGTCTCGCAGCCGTACACCATACTGCTTCGGACACAGGCGGTGTAAACCTGGCCCTTCATCTTCAGGGGCGGCGCCTTGGATGTCAAAAATGGGGCCAGCTCCCTGAACTTATTCCACCCACTCCTCACGCGTGATGTCACTGCTGCATCTGCTCCTCCCTCAGCACCCAGCATGTCACCCAGGTAGCACAACGACTCCACCACCTCATCCGTGTCACCGCAGACCTCCAGACCCGCTTCTCTCTCCTCTGGCCGTAGACCATCACCCCGACATCTCTTACAGACGAACGTGGCGCTAGCAGCCTGAAGACTACCCTTCAAGCCACTACATCGCCTGTGAACCCACTTCCTACACGTTGTACACTGGATTGAGTTGGCAGCTACACCTTTCCCACACACCACACGGCCATGCACCAGAGCTCGTCATTGGCCCACCGCTGACGCGACTAACCATCACCTTGGTCTTCCCGGCGTTGATCTTCAGACCCTTAGATGCCAGACACACTCTCCATGCTGCCATCTTTGCATGTAGATGCTCCCTTGTCTCTGCTATAAGGACTAGGTCGTCCGCATACAGCAGTTCCCAAGGCAGCCCGCCTCGCGTCTCACTGGACACCACGTCCATCACAGTAGCAAACAGCAGGGGGCTCAGTACCGAGCCCTGGTGTACGCCAACCTTCACCTCAAAACTCCTGCTATCCCCTGCACCTTTCCTCGCCACCGTACTAGCACCAGTGTACAACATCATCACTGCTCTCACCAGCCATTCCTCCACACCCCGCTTCCTCAAGGCCCATCACACAACCTCCCTTGGCACCCGGTCACAAGCTTTCTCAAGATCCACAAACCCGAAGTAGAGCTTCTTCTTCTTGGCCAGAAATTTTTCCTGCAGCTGTCGTACAATGAAAATGGCGTCAGTAGTTCCTCTACCCGGCATAAAGCCGAACTGCATCTCGTCAATCTCGACCTGCATCCTCAGACGTACCTCAAGCACTCTCTCACACACCTTCATTGCCTGCTCCAGGAGCTTGATGGCCCTGAAAGAGCCACACTCTAAAGGGTCACCCTTGCCCTTGAACAGGGGAACCAAGATGCTGTTCTGCCAATCTGTGGGAATACGGCCTTCTGCCAAAATGAAATTGCACAAGGCCGTCATCCACTGTACACTGACACCTGCAGAGGCCTTCATCATCTCACTAACCACTCCAGATGGACCAGCGGCCTTCCCAGACTTGGTGTGCTTCAGTGCCTGAGCCACCTCCCATTCTTCGATAAGGCAAAATGGACCCTCCACCACTTCACTTTCCACCTCCCTGTCCCACTCGTTCTCCACATTGAGCAGCCGCTCCATGTATCTCCTCCACACCTCCTGCACACCTTCAATATCCGTCACGATGTTGCCATCCTCATCCTTGACACAGCTCGCACCAGTCACATTCTGCCGCTCCTTTGCCATCTGCTTGGCAATCTTAAAGAACTGCCTCCTACCCTCACCACTCCGTAGATCCGCTTCAAACTCCCTTCTCTTGGCATCTTGTGCCATCCACACCTGTCTCCGTGATATCCGCTTTGCCTCGAGGTACGCTAACCTATCCGTCTTCTCGCCCGATGACTTCCATATATTAAAGCGGCGCCTCTTCTCATCAACTACATTCCTGACCTCTTCAGTCCACCACCATGACTCCTTGTGCCTAGGCTCTCCCTTCGTCCACCCACAGACCTCTTCTGCAGCTTGCAACCAGATATTCCTTGGCACAGACCACCTACTATCCACACTCTCCTCCATCACAGCCTGCTCTGCCAATTCCTCCACACTCGCAATCTCGGCACTTGCTTCTTCTTCACCTTCCTAGCACCAACCAGAGCCAGAGCCAGGTCACCAACGACAAGACGGTGTTGTGAAACACACTCTTCACTTGCGATGACCTTGACATTCTTCACCATGGTGCGGTCCCCTTTCCTGACCATCAGGAAGTCGATAGCACTATTGCTTCCACCGGAACTGTATGTCACCAGCTGGTTGGAGGTCTTCCTGAAGAATGTGTTGCATATCACCAGCCCGACCGCGTCACCAAACTCGAGGATCTGCTCACCCGCGACATTCCTGTCACCATAACCCATGCCTCCATGCACGCCATCATAACCATCTGCAGCCGCACCCACATGGCCATTGAGATCACCTCCCACAATGACACCCTCTCTCTGTGGCAGCCTCGAGACTACCCTAACCATCTGATCCCAGAAGGAATCCTTCTCTTCCTGTGACCTCCCGACCTGTGGGGCATAGGCCGAGATAACGTTGACCACTCTCCTCCCGACCAGTAGCTTCACCAACAGGATCCGTTCACTGACTCGCTGAACTGCCATCACCTGGTCAACCCACCGTTCTGCCAGCAACATCCCGACACCTCCGCTCCCGTCATCAGTGCCCATCCAGAAGAACTTATACCGCTCACCCCTCCTACCAAGCCACCTTGCACTACCTCCCTTCCACCTTGACTCCTGCACACAGCACATAGGGTAAACTGGGGTAAAAACGCCCGATTTTTAGGTTTTTGTTAAATATCTCAGTACTACTTGGAGACACCAGGAAATAAATGTGTGGTTTTATGCAATACATGTCTCCTCTATCAGGTGCAAATATAATATCATGGTCATTATATTGATAAGGGGAAATTTTCCTCCCTTTTTGGGAGGAAGTTTGGCGGGCGTTTTTACCCGGGCTTCGGGGTAAAAACGCCCGCCCACATTTATAAAAAAAAAAATTGCTATACCACAGGTTTCCCTGTAGTATAGTCATATTTTTGTAATTAATTTAATATGGAAGAATACTTCATCAAATACAAATAACTTTTCAAACACAACTGGTTAATTATAACTACAAACTTGATCATTTGAAACAGGTATTTTTATGTGGAAGGAAGTGGAACATTACCGTACATAATTCGCCCATAACAAACTTGTAGGTTATGATAAGACCTGCCAATATTGAAAAATCTATTTCAATCTCGTTTTGCCAAATCATAGTTCCATGTTATTAGGCATTTTTGTATGTGTGCTTCTAGCCTACTGCTGGTAACCTAAAGATTTATCAAAGGAGAACTACGGTACTAAGATACGCACATTTCTGTGACAACAAGACATATTTCTTAGACAAAAGAAATGCGTTCATGGAGAAACTTCTACTCTGTAACCACAAGAAAGAGGAAATTGCCAGTCATAAAAGACATACAGTTTAAAATCTGTGAGCAATACATCATGAATGAAACACGACCAAAAGAACCATCTCTAGTCTTCAAGATAATCTACACACCACACATCAAAACCCAGCAGCTAACAAAAGTATTGCTGAAAGACTGGCATTTAATTCCAGAACACCTGAAATTACATGTATGCAATCTGTTTCCCAGCGAACCAATTCCTGCCTAAAAAAGGCCAAAAATGTTAAAGGTGTACTTGTCAAATCAAGGTTTATCAATAACCGGGAATTGGACTCATTACAAGGTTCACACAAAATGTTATTAGATGTATCTATGCACCCTAACATTTGACACGACTAATTTAGCCGAATATAAAATACTGGATTTGGCTTACTACTGACGAAGCCCTGCTATTATAGCATGAGAGCAGAAACCGGTCCAGTTGGGTCTAAGAGCCATTTCTAGTCATTTTTACTTATTAAAAGTACACTCAAATCACCATAGAGGTGTTATTTTTTTTTCTTGAGAAAATGCCATGAGCTCATGATTTCTAGAGCATTCCCTAATAAATGCTAGTCTGAGTATCACCCGTTATCCACGGAGCCCAGACTCATGTCTGACGTCTGATATATCAAAGCATGCAGATTTATGCGATCTCGCCCCTTAGCCAATCGGAGTCGACTTTACTAAATCATGATGTCATTTCATTCCCAAATCAGGACTTACATGTAACGTTTGATTGGTCAATTCGAATGCAGTGTTTTGTAATACAACAACAGCCGGACGCGTTATCGCGTAACACGGTAACAGAGTGCGTGACGCAGGGTTTGTTAATCCATTGTCTATGACGCGCAACGGGTGAATGACCGAAGACCCGATATATAAAGCGCCCGCTGATTGGTCAAAATCTAGGAGGTCAAGAGACGGGGTCTTGCCTAATTAAGCAGCAAATCTGCTCACATATCATAGACCCATGGTATTCGCCACTAAACAAATGCCAGATTCCTTGCCACTTCGTAACGTCAGTTACCGGTAGTGATACCGCCTACATGTACTGGTACCTCCCCACTTCACGCAATACACTGTCGGGGTCAGATCCAGGAGTTTTCGCAGGGGGTTCATCAGCAAAAAAATCAACAAATGTACACAAGTTTTTTTCTCCGGACACTTTGCCTCCGTAAAATCAAAAACTGGGGGCTGTTCAAATTCGACGATTATTAACACTAGATTACAGAATGATGTACCGTATTTCAAACAGGTGGACATTATACCAGTATCATTTTTGTTTGGTGTCACAGCAGGGGGGGGGGGGGTTCGACTTATTTTTTAGGAATTTGTATGATATTTTTTTGGGGGGGACAGCTGGGGGTTGACCCCTGGATCCACGCCTGACTGTTTAATATTTATGTAGTGGGACTCTTATAGCTAATACTTACTCATACAACAAACATAATCCTGTAGAAAGCTGTAACAGTGAGGTTTTTGAAGATAAATGAGGCTGCAACAGAGTTTGATATCAAGGAAAGTACTGGCCGTTTTTACCCCAAGACCCCTGATTTTGCCCGGGGTAAAAACGCCCACTCCAAAAACATTATTAGCAAATATTAAAATAGATTTTAATATTGTAATCATTTATAATTATGTTATTAACCCTTCTTAATATATATCAACTAAAGAATAATAAAAATATAAGATACTTTTTTTTATAAATTAATTTTAAGCGATATAGGCTAAACCTTCGACGGCCATTTTTTTAAACTTTTTTTTAAATATTTTTTTCAACAGCACATACGTACCCTTTAAATATGTTAATGAATTTAATTCTTTTTATTATTAGTTTTTATCTACATTGTACTTATTTAAAATATATTCCATTGAACAATTCATCTTGTCATTTTTTACTAGCACTGGAAACAAGTCAAGTGGGCGTTTTTACCCCATGGGCGTTTTTACCCCAGTTTACCCTATCCACTCCCCTCCTCACCATCGCATTCACCACCTCCCCAGACCTCCTCGACATGCTGCCAATGTTCCACGTTGCCACCCTCAAACGCTCAACCCCCCTCCTGTTCTGACCTCCCCGCAGGACATCGGGCGAATAGCCGTCATTACTTACTGCGGCTTGGCCTCCTCCTCCACCTTTATGTTTGACGAAGGCTGGTGGAGCGGCCCACGGAGTACTTGAGGCTGTACCCCGCCTATTCATATTACTAGCCATAGTTTGAAAATTGGAGCAAGATTTCACAGCCGGATGCCCTTCCTGACGCCAACCACAAGACGACTCCTACGTCACGCTGTGGGGAGCGATGGTCATATTCTGATCCGTGACCATACAGATATAAGCAGGCCGATACTGCACGGGTTTGAAATCAGAGTTTCCTTCTCCTAGGTGGGCTGCCTTACATGGCTAACGAGCCCCACCCACCCGGGGTTTGAAATCAGAGTTGTCCTTCTCCTAGGCAGATCGCCGACCTAGGCTAACGAGCTCCACCTACCCGGGTTTGGAATCAGAGTTGTCCTTCTCCTAGGCGGACTACCAACCAAGGTTGACGAGCTCCACCTACCCGGAGCAACTGGTTATAGCGCCAGAAATTCGCTGACACCCTCTGCCATTCTGTAAAAACGGGAGTTGGCACGAGAAGTCAGGCAGTAGGATTTGATTAGGAGAGGCTAATGTTGAGACGCCATGCTATACAATGGAGTACTTCAGTGGAAATGGAGCTGCTCGATTCTCCATACTGCCCCAGCACATCCTAAACCTTTAACCCCATCGTTGCTCTTTTTTGAAAATAATATTTTAGGTTTTAAGAACTACGCAGTTGTTAGTTGTAAGTTATAAAATCGACTTATCAATGTGCTCTTGTTGGTCCTTGAAAGCGCTATCTGTTACTGTTATTTGAAAATCAATTGATTTTTTCCGATAAGTTAGCATGTCTTTTCGTATGTTTTCATTAGCAGTACATCATTTATGAAACATGACATTTTGGGAAATTTCCTGAGGTTTCCTATGGAAGGTATGGAGCATATTTTGTTCATCATGAGATGATTGTTTCAGTGATGTTGACCACATTGTGAGCCAGTATTAGCCAAACGCATTCAAAATCATTCATTTTTGGCGATGTATGACAACTGCGCCTGCGTATTACCATGGTGCTATCCACAAAGCAATGCAAACTCTTTCTTCTAGCATTAGTGAGCATGGATCTCAATAGGGTAGTGAGCAACTGAGTAAGCTGGCCGCCAGGTGCTTTCTATTGTTGCTTTCAAGCACGGTGACAGGTGTCAGGTCAACTCGTCCCCTGGCCGACTCGCCCCTTACCGACTCGCCCCCTGACCGACTAACCCCCTGACCGACTCGCCCCTTACAAGCTCGCCCCCTGGCCGACTCGCCCCCTCGCCAACTCCCCTCCTAGCCGACTCGCCCCCTGACCGACTCGCCTCTGTAAAAAGATGCACCATACCGTACATTGTACATTGTAACATTATTTGAACACCAATTTGAAGGATTTCAAAGGAAGGCTGAGACATGTTTGAAGCACATATCAGAGGCATGTGGTTTCGGGGGGGGGGGGGTATTTTTCCATCTCGAGAAGGTCAAACAATCTTGTTAATTCGAGAAGGGCATCTTTTTGAGAGGCAGTTTTGCATTCACAAGGGATGAGAAAATTTTTAGTAAGGCGTGTGTGCTTATGATAAAGCATCTAAGGCCAAAAAAAAAGATCCCGTTTCTGGTATGGAGCTTGCCCAAAAAGTGGTACGGCGATGCGGCTTTTTTTTTTACCTGTTTTTTACCTGCTATGCACACAGTACAGGCGCTAGCCCCACGGGCCCAAAGCCACGGGCACTCCGCGAAAAATCAAGCTGCGCTATATGGTAAAGCTGTGCTAAGGTGTTTTCAACTAAAATTAAAAGGATCAAAAGTTTTTTTGCATTTGTACCGGAAACCTTCAAAATGACGTTTGAATAATTTGGCTCCATTACGTTTCACGTTGCGACCGGGCAATGTGTTCTCCTCTACTGTCTTTAATTTTTTTTTTCACAATGTCCCCGTACGGTGCATCTTTTTCCAGGGGGCGAGTCGGTCAGGAGGCGAGTCGGTCAGGGGGCGAGTCGGCTAGGAGGCGAGTTGGCGAGTCAGCCAGGGGGCGAGCTTGTAAGGGGCGAGTCGGTCAGGAGGCGAGTCGGTCAGGGGGCGAGTCGGTAGGGGGCGAGTCAGCCAGGGGGCGAGTTGACCTGCAATCCTTTGAAGTAGGGGAGTTCTGCCGCCTTCTGTTCCTTGCTCCATGATTTAACAGAGGTGGCAGCTTGTCATTTTTTGCAAGTCCAAGTCAAGTCACAAGTCATTGTTTTCAAGTCCAAGTCAAGTCACAAGTCATTAGGTCCAGTCACAAGTCAAGTCACAAGTCATTAGGTCCAGTCACAAGTCAAGTCACAAGTCATTTGGTCTAATAACAAGTCAAGTCACAAGTATCTTTGTCCAAGAACACGTCAAGTTGCACATTATTTTGTCCAGCTGTAATAAGCTAAAAGAATTAACCTGGCGTGAACTTACCAGTTATTTTGAACATGCCTCCTTAATTACCCTTTTTCAATGTGTTGCAATTACTATTCTTGTAGTTTATCACATATCTGTCGGATATTAGCCCTTTGTATACTTTAATAAATTTACTTTACATTGTATAAATAAATGTTGAGATGACCGTGAAAACTTAAGACTTCCTCACTCGATTACATGTAGTATACTAACACTTTATTGTTCAATTTTCATGTATACTAAACGCCTACCAATGAGTTAGGCTATCCGGTATTTTACATGCAATTGACAAAGGCCTGCTTTCTTTTCATGAAAGGTTCCTTTCAAAGTTTGTTCAACCAATACATTAAGCAAGAGACAATTGGTCATTGAAAACTGTAGTTTGTTGTGACAGTCTTATTGAACACTTTTTAAACTAGTGGGAACTATTCATTTTACTGGATTCAGTCACTGAGGTCTATTTTCTGGAATGAAAAAGCTAATTAAAAGTATAATAGCTTAATTCAAGTGTATTGAGTCGCTCGAGTAGCGTCTGACTTGGGTTGGTAACAAGTAATTTTTTGCAATCCCAAGTCAAGTCACAAGTCATTGTTTGCAAGTCCAAGTCAAGTCACAAGTCCAAGCTGGTATTTACAAGTCAAGTCACAAGTCACAAAAATAGCGACTCGAGTCCGACTCGAGTCCAAGTCACATGACTCGAGTCAGCAACTCTGTGATTTAACAAGGTACATGTGAACTTCAACTACACAGTGGGGCATTGGCACATTAAACATTTTTTTAAACATAACTTGCGACATATCTCTCGAAAACTTGTGGTACAGGGAAAATGACACAACTACCAAGTTGTGGGGCAAGACTACATGTACATGTAGTCACAGCACAAGAGTACTCATGGCCCAAAGACTTGTCACTGGGCCGATGTCACAACTTAATGTGCCATGACTAGTTGTCTTTTTCTCTTTTTTTGAAATGGGGGTCGCAACTAGTCACACTAGTCGAAAACATCTAATAATTGTGGCTGGAGTCAAACCAGCTGCCTCGGTTCCACTCAAAGAATTGTCTCATGCAGTCTTGATGAAAACAAAAAAACTTGACACTGATGCAGCAGTGAAGAAATGGCATGTACCATGTTTTGTGTCATGTTCGTGGGCATGCCCCTGAAAATGCCTGGGTTTTTTTTTGGGGGGGGGGACCTACATGTACAGGGAGCATTAATTGTTCTGATTGGTAATGTGTCCATTTTACAATGGGCATCTAAAACAATTGACCATCTAGATGAGTTGTTCAACACTTCCCATATGGTTTCATGAGGATGCTCTTTGACAGCACTCCCGATCTTCTCTGTTCAGGTGCAGTTCGTATTGTAAACCCTGCCCGGACGGCAAATTCTCCCCCTTTGACAACCGATGCTTGGCTTGCCGTCAGGTTACTCCGTGCAAACCTAACGAAGAGGTAATTTGGTAGATGGGAGGTGTGACTACTGTCTTTGTGAAACGGCTTCATGGTCTACCCATGAACATTCGGAGGATATGACATTTACACATTTAAACGAAAAACAATTTTAAATCCTTTTACAAATGTTCCATAACATAAGACGAAACTCAAATTATATAAAAGGGACCTCCGTTCATACGATCTTCCTTCGAGTTAAACATACATGTAGCAAAAATATTTATTTTTCTTCAATGTACATGTTTGTCCACTATTTATTATGTCAGTCATTGTTGATTCATGTCAATCATGTCAGTCTGCAGACATAAAGGACAGGCATCAGTCTGTGAAATGGCTAAATGTTTAAACGGTTCTTCAAATATTTGCTAAACGTTTACAAAATTAAACGGAAAGTGGCATCCTCAGTTAATTCACGGTACTGAGCCAAATGAAAATTGAAAGTGTCCAGCTGTAAAACATTCACAAATATTTTGACAATAAATCATTCCAATAATGCTGATCAGTCTAGGCACGGAGATTTCTCTGCTTTGATCAGATATTCCCTCCAATTGTAACATTACAATATTTCATCATACACTACCTTGATATTTGATCATTGTGTTTCACTTTTTGATCAAAGGTGATCATAAATGCCACAGGAAGGGCAGACCAGGTTTGCGGCTGCCGACGTCAAGGTAAGACGTCCAAAGTTTCAGACTTTCAACGTCCAGCATTTAGCCCACAATTTCAAAAAAGTCCTTTCTGTCGTTTATCTGGTTTCTTCAGGCAAACATTTTGTATGACCTTGTTCTTTAGCAGCCAACAGTCTTTTAAGCTTTACAGTGATGAACTTTCTAATCCACAGGGTTCGACCTTTACTTTATTTTTTCACTAGTCAGCCCGGCTACTGAAACAGACTCTTAACTAGCCCGCACGCATTTTTACTAGCCCGCATGTTTTTCTTTCATAGAGTTTCTTGTAAACAACAATGTGCAAACATGTAAAATGTGTATCCTGAGGCAATCTTATTAGTGTTTTTAATGAACAGATCTAATAATTTAACCCTAAACAGTTAATAAAACTAGACACAAATTGATACAGGTTTGCTCTCTGAACTTAATGATTTATTTATTTCTGTCTTAGTTTCACCTTTGCCGTAGCCCAACATTTTTTTGACTCGCCAGTCAGGCTAGTTAAAGAATAGCTTGACTGTCCCGCCGCTGGTTTGACTAGCATTTGGCTAGGGGGCTACCACTAAAGCCGAACTCTGAATCTACTGTAGTACATGTAATAGTAGTAACTTAGTAGCAGTAAAGTCTGTCACGAGCAAATATGGCCAATCAGGCCGATGTTTATTTCCAGTTTCCTTGGCATGAAACAACTGAAAATATTTCCATTCTCTCCCCCCCCCCCTCCCCCTCCCAGATGGGATGCCAATCCATCATGATCATGGACTACTCCGCACCTAATTTACTTCTAAAGAAGCAAGTGGGGGTGAAGTGACTTGCCCAAGGACACAACATATAACCAGCAGCTGGATTCAAACCCCTTACCCTCTGAACCTGAGTCACGAACTCTGATTACTTGGCCACACAACTCTCCCACTGTCTATACATGTCTTTGTTGCCAATTGGATTTTTATGTTTTTGGTCTGCTATATTTTTTGCACCATGAGTTTAAACATTTTTTTATAACTTGGCTTTGTTTTGCCAGATCTGACGTGCCCACCATGTCCAGAGCAGACTACACCTACTTTTACGAGTACACAAGGTTTGATTTTTAAAGATTATTTTTTTTCAAGGCATGAGATATTTTCGGACTTTTGTCTGAAACCCGACCTTTTGAATCTAAGAGGAAGACGTCAGTACAGGAAAAAATGCAGCCTTCTGATCAAATTTTCAGACGTTTTATGAATCGACAGTCTCAACCCTGAGCCTTAAACGTAACACACAAAATGCATTTTATCCATAAACTTTCTTGATCTTGTTTTAAAGACATGTGGATTGATTACTTGATGCTACAGGGACACTAACCCTTTGGAAACTAAAACTATTACGAATTGCAATGATGTTTTTTTTTTTTTGAAACAGTCGTAGAACAAGCAACTGACCCTCAATGGACCTTTGGTGAGTATTCGCATGGCTATTTGAAGGTAGGGTAGATTATTTGTCATTTATACATTTAGTTGTTCTGTTTGAAGCAACCAAAGTACTCAAAATCTAAAAACAGGTGGTTAACAACTAACCTAATGTAGCTTTTGCTCTGTGAATGCTGTATACTCAGAGAAAACAATATTCTAGGATCTCGTTTTCAAATCTAAAGTTGCTGAGTCATATTTTGAATTGCAACTGAAATCAGCATCTGGAACACGTTTTCATGCAGCAGTTGCAGCTACGTGCTGCAACCCTTTAGTTTTGCTGTATCATACATTACAACAAAAAAAACAACTATATTTACTTGTGCATTCAAATATGTAGAAGCCTTAAAGACTTTATAAACCACACTATAATTCCGTCATTGTCTTACTGGCCTAGAAACTCATGCATCATAATCACATCAAAGGTCCTTAAATTACATTCATGCATTGGCAGACTCTGTTTAAAACTCTGTGGACTGCATGTACAAGTACCCCACTCAACCTTTAGAATGAGAGAGTTTGGGGAGCCCACTGGAAAGGACGTTTAGCAAAATTACCGTGGGTGCCTGCG
The DNA here is from genome assembly GCA_029964075.1 of Patiria pectinifera. NCBI lineage: Eukaryota > Metazoa > Echinodermata > Asteroidea > Valvatida > Asterinidae > Patiria > Patiria pectinifera. Next base: position 13,214,334 of record CM057134.1, read on the forward strand.
TACAGTATGTTCCTCCCACTAGAGCTTTTGAAAGTGGTAAAAAAGTGCCAAACAATTAGTCTGGTCAATTTAGAACAAAATAGGGCCTGGCCTAGAACAAATTGCAATAGAATTTATTTTAATGCTATCACGCCAAGAAAATATCACTATTTAACATACCAAAAATCTAATGTCATCAAAGGAGTGGAAAAGTGTTTTTATTCACATCACATGTAAACGGTCGTATGGAGGACTTCATGTTTTCTTTTTTGTCCGTTACCCGTCAGAAAATCCTTTCAAATCACGTAAGAGACTTCGTGAGACACGACTGATCACAGCAGACGACTTTCCTATGTCCACCAATTATTAAACTGTAATGCAATTTACACTGTCGCTAGGTACTTTAGGATATTTGAAAAAATCAAGAAATTTGAGATTTTTTTTCTGCCCAAATTATTTACTGGTTAAAATAAATCTCTTTGTCCTCAATAAACCATTTCATTCAAGGAAAATCTTTGCATAAACAGGTGTACTTGAAACAAGGCTGGGTGATGATAAACACAAAGAAATCCACTTTAAGTTAAAAGTTAAGTGTCTACGCCAATAGGCCGGAGTCCAATTTTAAATATTGGGAGAAATATCCGAAATCCAAGATTCATGTGTTTGCTTGGTGATGAATTTAGGTCATTGGCATAACTTATATATAACCAATAAGTTACCCCCCAAAAAAATTAATGCATACTCAAAACTTGGAATGTTATTGAAGACAAATGAAGTGGATTAAAATCTTGCAGTGAAAACTTAACTGAATTTTGGGCTGTACAGAAAAGAAGTTACGCAGTGTAACAGGGAGGGGGGGGGGGGAAATATGCAATTGAGATCTTTTTTTTTTTTTTTAAGGTAATAACAATGCGAGGTCTGTTCTATCCAATGAATCATTTAGGGAATCAGGTATGTGTTTCTGGAGCAGTGCATTTCACCCTTGACAGTACAAGCAGATGTACGTCGCAATCAATTTTCATACCTCGATCAGGATCTTCACAATTTAGCTGTTTAAATTACAAAATGTACTTATGAAAAATGTGTGCGACGAATGTACAGAACTACATCTGTTTCTCTCTCAACCTCATAGACATTTTGTTTTAATTGTGATCAAAGTGTTTTGAGATGTTTTTTTTTCACATTTCATGAACAAACAAATGTTCTGTAAGAATCACAACCCGAGCCCAGTACTTCCTGAATGTTCTTAACCAAATCCAACAAATCATTATCAGGCGTTCAATTAATTATCTTGAAATGAAAAATATTCGCTTTACTTTCAAAATAGTTCATGCATGCACTGACCAACCGTTTTTCCTCTGTGTATGGTCAAACATGATTTTAGACATCCCATTTTGCTAATAAGCATATCCCCTGTATGGACTTATTGCGCACTTTAGGCGGAAAATCGTCCACTCTATCGGTACTGCCTTTCATAAGATTATGACTTGAAACAGACATATCCCCGTCAACAGTAGAATTCTAAGCCACTTTACAAACGTGTACTGCTCTTAATATAAAACTAACTGGGAAAATTTTTTTAAAAAGCAAAACAAAATTGTACGACACACGTAAAAACTTTTCTTTTTTAAAGTTTCCGACGCAATGTCGTCTGCTGCACTCTCGTGTGGTCATGAATCCTAAACATTAGCTTATATAGGCATACAAATCGAAGCTAGTCACCAGACAAATTGTTTGAGGTCAAAATGTCTCAAATTTTTATCTCCAAAAAAATGCTTGAAAAACACCCTTCCACTCCATAGAAACAATTAGATTTTTCACATGTTGTTTGTGTATTTATTTGAAGTTGTTTGACGCTTGAATGGTTTCTATTGCAATTTGTTCTAGGTCTTAACTTAAATTGACCGGACTAAATGTTCATGCATAGAGTCCATATCATGTATTTAACTTCTTAATTTATGTAAAAGTAATGCAAAGACATGTGATGTTATTGTTGAGTTATTTATTTTTCTCAGTGTGTTACCTCCCGAGTGAAAGTTGGAAAAAAATCACTCGGGTGGGACTCGAACCCACGACCTCCTGCTTTCTAGTGCAGATGTCTTACCACTCGACCACCGAGCTAACGGGATCGGTTGGCTGGTTCGAATCTGATGTACATAGCAGCGGGTACCGCGTAAACTATTAGAAGATTGAATTTTTGCGTCGGGGTGATAAATTTGTTTTATGAGGGATGAGTTCATGGACCTTTATTTCCAGGTTTGATTTGGTAAACATTTAAATTGTTTTTTTTTTTGTCCCGCATTACTTACTGAAGAGCCAGCTCGCCCATATCCTGAAATGAAAGAACAACCTGATAAGGACCCTGGTGAGTTGTAATAAGTACAGTGAAAAACTCGACTAGTCACAAACTCTGATAACTCAAAACAACGTTTAGGCCTAAGTCAAACAAACAATCCATTCCCTTCAGCAGTGTAACAATGATATACAACCCTGGTTAACTCAAAACTCTGCTAAAGTCAAATTTTGACCCTGTTTCTTTGAGGTTTGACTTATCGAGATTTCACTGTGCATGGAGTTGACAGTAAGCCTACATACATGTGTAGCATCCGATTTTGACATCACATTGTATATGTGTACCTTTTTGTATTGTGTTACGCCACATTCTATTTTGCGCAAGATCTCAGCTTTATTCACAGTGCGTGAGTCTGTGACTTATACAAATTTTTTGGACCATAAACCATTCCAATTCTGGATCCTAACAAATAGTAACTTTTAGAATTTCATCACAAACACCGCGTTGATATGCTGTTGATATGTGATCCTTCTGTTTCACATTTTGATCAAAGGTTATCGAACCTTGATTTAAGAAATCCAAAGTAAGAATTCTTTTCTTCACTTTTCTCAAAGTAAGAAGAACTGGGGATTTCTTTTGCTTATGGTGCTAGAAAACAAATCTTGTCTAAGATTTTTTTTCTCATTTTTTGACTTGTATCAAGAAAATCTATCAGAAAAATGTTCACATTAAATTTTCTAGGGAGTGACACAAGAAAACCTCTTTTCTTTTCTTGAATCAAGAAAAATAATCTCATGCAATTAAAGAAAATGTTCTTGTTGTTTTCTTACTGCTAGCAGTGTTTTTCTTGGGTAGTATAAGAAATAATTTCTTGACACGATTTTCTTTCTTAAACATGACATTTCTTCTAAATAAGTCAAGAAGATGTTTCTGGTATCATAAAGGGCAAGAAAACATTTCTCAATTAAAACGTTAATCAGCTGTAAGAATTCTAAGGGGGAAAATATACATATATTCTGTCATGGTATCTGTTCTGAAGACTGGGTAAAAAAGTGCCTTAATCAAACGTTTTGAATGCATGATCATTCTTAGGAAATGATCATGGCAAATCATGAAAAATAATGAACACGCAGTTGTTTTCAAGTTAAGCTGATGCATTAATTATGCAAGTAATACATGATCATTGTCCCCTTGCACTCATGAGTGCAAGGGGACTCGGCAATTTTGGGATAATTCAAATTACACGGCTGCATACGTATTCCTTGCCATTAGGTGCATGTGCACGCATTTAATGAATCTGACTCTGAGTCACTTTTGCATGGATGACTTTTGCATGGAAATATCTCGCTATAATATCTATTTTCGCGACATCAGAAATTTTGTCTTTTGGCATTGCTAAAACCCCTTCAAGTGCCGATTTTTATCCACACCATCAGGCACAAGTGCTTTCTGTTGAGTTGGATACAGAAGACGATTAAAAAATGTTGTGTCGTTTGGGACTTTTCACGATTTTTTAATTAATGTTCGCATTTTCCAAAACTTGCAATTTTCCCTCATCGCGTCTGCTAAAAGGAACCATCTCTATTTTAACATGAATCCTTAATGGTGCATGGCCATGAAAATTCCACTGTTCCCATTCCACAGCTGCAAATGCAAAATGACGTATCAAAATGAGGAAAGCGCATTAACAAAATAAAACGTCGCACCCCTTAAAATAGTCCTGAAGCCCATCGCCATTTTGAAAAACGAAGCCCACACTCCATTGCAAAATAGAGCGCTGTTGGGGCCCCAACTTCATCCAAATTGAACAAAGCTACAAGCTCACAGTCCTGTGCATGGCTTCCACCCATATTTTTTACAAACCCTCTAGTTCATGGCCCACAGTATGCTCAAATACTGAAGATTTTGAGGGCATGCAAATCGTGATTCGGCCGTCGTAGGCAATTTCGAACCGATTTACTGGTCTGCACCCTTAAGAAATCACCCTGCTGGCCTAATTGTATTAATCAACTTGAACTTTACTGGGAAAATATCAGAATTTATTCATGGGATGGTTTGGTCAAACATGAACTCTGAATAAAAAAAGTTGGGATCATTGTAAAAACCACTTCCCTCCTACCGTGATAATATGGAGTCCACCTCCGTTCACATACACCATGCATGTCTATCTTCACAGGCGTCGAGCACAGAAGAAATCAAACCACCATCAAATTTGTTTAGATCAATGTAAAAGCAAGAGTTAAATAACACAAAAGACAGGACAATGTTGGTGAGCAATCTCTATCCCAAACGAGAAACATGATAAGTACTGCTATTCTCAGTGATAGCATCTCGTTCTACTTTGAACTTAATTTAAACCTTCCTTTTGAGCCTAAGCTCCTACAGATATACTTCTCTGAGCCTAATCTCCAAACTCAGATTTAATTCCAACAATCCTGAAATCTACATGTGTGTGTATTTTCATATCAGTTACTTCCACTTTATATGCAACTTTCCACAAAAGGAAAAACAATTGCTATCTCACTCATGCTGAGTGTGCAATGTTCAACATATTATTATGTACATACATGTACATGTACACATAACTTTGCAACTACAGATCTGAAACTTACACAACTTTCAATCTTTTTAATCCTTAAATATCTTCAAATAGTCATCCTTAATCTATAATTAAGTTTGAACAGGACAATAAAGATAACAATTGAACATATCTGTGGCAGAATAAAAATGATTGAAACGGTAAGAGAATGTTCAAGCCTGACAGCTGAAACAATACACTTTAATTGAGTGCACTTTTGAATTATCATTGGCCAATCCCCCAACAACGCCCTCTGTTGTAACTTGTTCTGGCCGAAGTCATAAAATTAAGTCCATTCAAGAAATATTTCTTTTAAGAAAAAAAAATGAGAATATAGGTTTTGTGTTGGACAATGCATCAACGGAAAACACATCGGCAAGAATAATTTTCTTGAAGTGTTAAAGATTATAAATATGTAAAGAAATATATTTCTGGCCATAACCACATTTTCTTGATTAATTTCTTAACACAACATATCAAGAATAGGTAACAATTACAAATTGAACTATTTTAAGAAAAATAAGTGTCTTGTTCTTTTGAAACCAGAAAAGTTTTCTTGTGCTAAGAAAAAACTTTCCTGCTCAAGAAATTCACTTTTGGAATTGCTTTGAAACCTGTTCTCACTACAGAAAAATATTCTTAAAATAGGGAAAATATTCTTGAAATTGGAAATTGACTAAGAAAAAAGAACTCATGTACACGTAAGAACAATTTTCTTAATGTTTCAATATCCAAAATTTTAAGAAAATTTGTCTTTCCAAAACAAGGTTTTCTTATGACATTTCTTCGAACAAGAATTATACTCTTTTTTTTTTATTAAAGAATATTTTTTCTTGCTTAAGAAATTCATTTTTGGCAGTGTGCCCTCAGTTATCCTGAAAGTATGGACAATTTTTATCTCTCTGGCTGTAAGCCGGAAGGGGATATTGCGATAGCGTATTCCTTATGTTTATATGTGTGGGTAGGCATTACATTCACTGTGTGGACTTCCGAACAAAAGAGGTCCACATAAACCAGGTAGAGGTGACATTGTGTGGACTTAATTGGGCAAGTCCACACAGTGTTTCCCCATTTCTGGAAAACAGGTTTAGAGGCATTTTTGGGTTAGTTTATCAGTGGCAAAATGAAGAGAAACACTAAATGGGATCATAGAAAAAAATTGGGTTGAAAGAGTTTTCACAGTTTGAGAAAAATGATTTTTTTTTTTTTCACTGGTTTTTTTTAGTTCTACACAAAACCAAGGGAATGTCCACACTTGGTATGTAACGTAAACATGGGTGCGTGCGTGTGTGTGTTATGATTTGGTTAGGTTAACTCTTGTCAGCACGATAACTTGAGAAATACTTTACTGAGGAACTTCAAATTTGGTTTGTGGATTGTCTTGATAGTCTTAAGAAGCCTATTGATTTTGGGGCAGACAAGTCAAAGGTCAAAGGTCACTATTGCTAAAACAATAGAAATCTTGTCAACGCGATAACGAGAAATACTTTACTTAGGAACTTCAAATTTGGTTTGTGGGTTGTTCTTGGTAGTCTTAAGAAGCCTATTGCTTTTTGGGCCGACAGGTCAAAGGTCAAGGTCACTATTGCTCAAACAACAGAAATATTGTCAGCATGAATGCTTGAGAAATATTCTACTTAGGAACTTCAAATTTGGTTTGTGGGTTGCTCTTGGTAGGTAGTCTTATCAAGCCTATTGATTTTGGGGCTGACAGGTCAAGGTCAAGGTCACTATTGCTAAAACAATTGAAATCTTCCATTCTGGTTAGGGGCACTGACTTTACAAAAAAAACTGCCAGCATGCCGGGGGATTGCGCAAGTCTCACTTGCAGTATTTTTAATGTTTAAAGAAGTGCACTTTTCAACTAACTAAATTCAGTTTTACTAAAGCTGCAATTTGTTTTCTTTCCCTTTTTGACTGAAGGTTGGGCCTTGGCTTTAATGTTTTTTGGCGGTGTTTTGGTTGGAGTAGCTCTGGGCATACCTATCTACCGATATAGGAAGAAGTGCTATCCCTGTAAGTATAACTCTCACTACTTTTCATGTTTTCATTTGTGACTGAATAAAGCTTTGCATGGTAGACAGCACAACTCTGGAGACTTTTAAATGACTCAACTTTTGTACTGACTGAAGCATCAAGTTAACACCCACTATCTCCATGTTTTTAGTAAAGAAGGTCCCATATCACACAATATTCTATTTAGTTTCAGAATGGAGAGGGTTTCAAGCCAATCTGGAAATCAGGGAAAACCTTTAAAATGAGATTTCCTCCCCCAGTGAGGGAAAACTTGGGGAATATGAGAAAAACACTTAAACTCTGGGAAAACTCAGAAATTTTGTCAGTTTTGCAGATGTGTGTCTTGTGCCATGTGTCCAACTTGTGTCCATCGACTGTCTGGCTGTGGTGGCTATTAGCATTTATACAGTGTGTAAACATTACACTCCTCTCAATAGACAATAACAATTGGCTGTGCTACACCACTTCTTGACTTCCCAGCAACCTGGTTATTTATACCGGTATTTCTCATGGAATTTTTAAAATTGGTCGGGGAAATATCAGGGAAAACTCAAGGACTTTGTTTTTATGAAGTGCTTGGGACCCAGGAAGGCTGTTTTACAAACTGGTCTACAAAATGGGGCCAGATTTAGCCCATACTGTGGTGTTATGGGTAAACACATTAAGAGCACCGCCTGCCTGTCTTTACCAGTATATGACCAGTCACAAGTGACAGGTAGTCATTGTAATGATTATTAATCATGTCCGGTAATGAAACCAGGGATTCCTCAAAAGCGCCCTAGGTACTGTAGCTCGCAAGCCTGAAGAAACCTGTGGAGAGAAAGACAATGAGATGGGCACAAAGAGGACACAAGATAGATTGGCCTCTGGGATCAGTAACCAAAAAATCACGCCTCATTGATCAAGCAACATCTAAACTGATTTGAAAATATGAAATTGCCTCAGCCACTCCAAAGATCCTCCATCACTCCAAAGCTCCTCCATTTAGAGGACATTTTCAGTTTCCATAACATTGGCCTAATTTTTGACGGGATATACACAGCCAACGGCCTCTCTTTTTAGCCAAACACACAATGTTTAATGCGGTTTTAGCAATGTTTATTGAATTCAGGTGTTGGAGTACCTGGTGTGATGCAATTGCTTAATATTTACAATGATTGTAACAATTAGTGATAATAGTGCCTTCAGGTTCCTCTCTGGCTATGTAAGTTCTGACTTTACGTTCCCCACTGTCAGAATTCATGACTTGCTTTAGCCTTGACCAAGGCTATCAGCTTGTTCCCATACGAGCTTGTTCCCACTACCGCACACATTAGTTGTACTATACCGTTAGCCTCAATGACGCTTGCGTGTGCTTTGTGTGCATGTACGTACGCCCCCCACACACTTCCGTAAACAGCCGTACAGCAAGTCGAGGCGGAGGATAGCCTTGACGCAACCGTGTATGCTCAATATGATAATTAGTATGCGCTATGGTAAATAATCTTCTCTCATTGGATAATGGCTGACAAAAAAATGAATATTTATTGAATTACATGATATGACCAAAGGTTTATAAACCAGACGGCCTGTGGTAACAATAATTATTGTAAAACACCCCCTTAAAATCTTAAATAATAGTAGAATAATGTTATAAAGTTATACATAGTATGGGTCGAAAATGAAATGAAAAGGATGAAAAATTAGACCTTCAAAAACTGCGAACGGTACAAACCCCACGCCGGCAAAAACGATGTCACCGTGCACCGTTCAAGGCTGTGGCCTTCAATCAAAGTTGTCCCTGTTTCGCTTTTTTTTGTGTATAAAAACCAGAGATGTCACTTTTTAGGTTGACTGGCAATTGTGTGCTTGTTTTCACTTACAGTGTGTTGTTGCACGTACTGTTTCTCAAACAAATTTTTTTTCACTGGGTGATCACAGTTTTGTTGGTCTTGCATGCCAGAACTGCTGGAAATGGCAAATCTTGTCTTTTGATTGTCCAGTAAAACACAAATACGTCACCCATTCTCTTGATGTATACATTACAAGGGAAAAAAGTGACATTTTACCCATCATTGTTTTGTGTAATATTTCCTTGTTAAATTACAGGTCTAAACTCATTGAGAAATTGTTGTTGTGCCAAGAAGTCAGGTAAGTAAATATTTTGAAATTTTAAGTCTCGTTCAGAGTCTGACAAGTTTACTGAAATATTTGGTTGTGTAGTTTGAATTATGCCTGAGAAACAACATGGTGCAGTCCGAGTACTTGGGTTTTGTATATGTGTAGGATGTGTCTGGACAAAAAAAAGTTATGTTGAAAACAGTAATTGTAAAGGTGACTCAGATTTGAGTCAGAGTCCACGTTCTTTGGGAAAAAATAACACATTTCGTACTCCCACTCATTTGAAGTACACAGTTAAGCCATCCTTGCTCTTTAGCCTTGATTGCCTTCGATAAAAAATATCAAAATACTTGGATGATATTTTTATTCAAAATTTTCAATAAGGGACCATATAGACTTTTGTGGTGTGACTAAAAAAAAACTTGTTTAGCTCGCTTTTTAAATTTCAAGTTTCTTTTTCCTTCCTGACTCTCTCTCCTTTTCCCTGATTTGCCAAAAATGAAAATAATTTCAGTAGTACTTATTTTAACATACAGCGTTGCCCAATAAACATTGTGAATGAAAAAGTTGCTGATCTGCTCAAAAGATGGTCATACTAGCTATTCAAATTTTATAGTATTGTAAAGCCTATGGTCTTGTTTATAATTGGTGAAAATATCAATAAAATCCATCAATGTGAACCAGAGATATCATTGATTTTGTAAGGCTACATTATGCAACATATACCAATAACCCAATAATTGGTATACATGTACAAGCAAATACTACATGTAAGTGTGGAAATTACATTGTGCAGGTTAAAAATACATATATATTATGTATACATGCAATAAATTCAGAATATGAGTTAAACAAACTTTGGCATATCTCTCTTCTGGACAGACTGTTTCGTACCATAAGGCACTCATCAGCAGAATGACGAAAAATAGAATACAAGTAGCATCTTACCTTATTTCGAATCAAGCGCGCGCACGCGTTATACGTCATTGAAGTTAGTACGCGTTTACGTCACTGAAATAAGAACTACGGAAGCGTATTTAGGACATGACCGAACATATTTTTTAGGCCCACTACTTCGCCCGGGCGGATTACTATTTCGCCCGGGCGGATTACTATTTCGCCCGGGCGGATTACTATTTCGCCCGGGCGGATTACTATTTCGCCCGGGCGGATTACTATTTCGCCCGGGCGGATTACTATTCCGCCCGGCCGGGCAGACTACTAATTCGCCCGGGCGAATAAGTAATCCTTCCAGGCGAAATAGTAATTCGCCCGGGCGAATTAGTAATCCGCCCGGGCGAATTAGTAATCCGCCGGGGCGAAATAATAGTTCGCCCGGGCGAATTAGTAATCTGCCCGGGCGAAATAGATGGACGGAAATTTTTTCTTTTGGTCATGTCCTAAATACACTTCCGTAAGAACACATCTGTCTCGATGCCTGCACTTGGAGACGATTTCGCTTCTCTTATTCAGTGTACCTAGATCTGGCCTACATATGATTATGTACTTCTCTGCTATACACAAATTGCATCTCTTGTTTACGTTAGAGTATGGCAGTGCTTTCTGAACAATATCCCATTTGATTTCATAGTCTTTCCCCTCGTCCTTTAAGTCCAATATATGTTTACTTAGCTCTGTTTGCGCCCTCTTGCTCTCGGATCTGAACGACTGCTTGTGGTTCGCCAGTCTCGCCTTGAAGGTTGTGGATGTCAGCCCGACGTATGCCTCCTTCCTGCCTTCGCTCGTGACGGTGGCCTGGTACACGATGTTCTTGCTGAGGCACTCCCCGTTCAGCGGGCATTCGGCATTGCGGGGACAACTGCATGTTCTACCCCCGACGTCGTCCTCTTGTTTTACCTTCCGTTTGTTGATTTACTGGATCGTTGCCTTCATGTTCGGCATGCAGCTGTACGACTGGATATGCATGTTTATAACTTTACAGAGATGTATCGAGCACTGTGAATTGTGATAGAAGACGATTTCATTGGATATGTATTATGTATATATGTATTTACATTCAGAAGAGAGATATGCCAAAGTTTGATTAGCTCATATTCTAAATATATTGCATGATATATTATATACATATATTTTGCCAAATAAACAAATCCAATTTGACGTTGAACCATGATGTGTCAATATCATGTTTTTTATTCATAGACAGTGAAAATCCTTCACAACCTTCACCTCCAAGCAATCCTGGGCCTGCAGGTGAGTGTTGTACATGCAATGTTTCAGCACAAAACATAATATTCAACTGCAGAGCAAAGTGAATGTTTGGGTTTGCAGTTAACTTCAAGTTTCTTTTTTTTCCTTCCTGACTGTCTCTCCTTTGTCCTGATTTATGCTAAGCATAAAAAAACGTGTCAGTACGAGCCCAATTGTTCTTCTCGTTTATATTATAACATGTATTTCCACTATTCACAAAATACAAGGAAACATCTACCAATTAAAGAAATTTAATTTGGCAGTTGAATTATTAATTGCCAACATCATGTTTTCCATATGTAGGCAGTCCAGGTCCCCAACAAGGTGATACTGCGGAAGGTGAGTGTAGTACAATGAGATAACATTTTAAAAAACTTTCAGCACCAAATATAATATTCAGCTGCAGAGGAAAGTGAATGTTTGGGCTATTTGAAGGTGGGAAGTTTAACCCTTTTCCTTGACGTGCTAAAAATTGAAATTAGTTTCAGTAATGGCCCATTTGTTAACTCATTCTTATTTGAACATATTTTTCCCATTATGGCAACTGCGATAATTGAAGTACATGTACCCCTGTGCTGCACATTGTTTAACAGTTCCAGAAGTAATTTTTGATACAGGTTTTCCCGCTCCACTATGTAAACTTAGCATCTGAATTAACGATAGGTTCATTCAATTTAGCATGAAATTGATTGACGATCTAGATCACCATTCAAAGAGCAAAAATGATCAAATAATTTAACTTCATGAGCATGCGATTGCACACTCTTGTTATACAATTTAATTTAGAAAAAACGTGCAAATACCATTCAACTGCGCGCGGACACTCTTCGGTCAGCGTTTGGGCATTCAATTTCGTGAATAGGCAAGCAATTTTGTGATATTCGTGCAATGTTTTTATATTTAATGTTTATCTTCTAACTCGTATTTAACAGCCCAAAGTTATCATATATTTATGTATATCAGAAAGGTGTAAAAAATGAGAAAGGGGGGGTGCACAAAAAAAAGATGAGAAAAAAAATTAATGAAAAATGGAGAGAAAAGGAATTACTTCCAAAATGTGATAAATGAAGAAAATAAACTATTGCGAAACAATTCCGAATAATCTTAATTGGCACAAAAAAAATCATATTATCTTCAAGCAAACTTGTATCCTCGATCCTGATTGGTCGATCCATGGCAACAACAGTTTGATATAGTGTGCGTATTGCGCTATTCCAAGATGCGAGCGACATTCCAGCTGCATGCGCTAAGCCGCTGAATGGTTCGTGTAAAGCGATGCTCCAACAAGTTTGCTTGAAGATTAATTCGTTATCACGCTCGCGCTCATGGAACACGGAAAATGTAGTGCATCTGTGCCCCACATACCGGCCAAGTGGTATGTGGGATACAGACGCACTACATTATTCCGTGTTCCACTCGCGCTCGCGGGATAACTAATAATACGCATGTAGGCCTACAGAGGGAGAGTATGTGTGAGTTTGTTTGTGCATTCAATAGGGGACGTTGAACAATAGAGGACATTAGGGTCCCCAATTCCCGAAGGTCCCCAATCTCCGATCGTGCACAAAACATATGGAAGGTCTTCGTAAAAAGTCGAAGTACAAACAAAAGAGGGACAATAGGGGGTCCCCGATTGCAGGCAAATACACACTTGGGTGTTTGTGCTGTATATAAATAACAAATTACAAATCAGTAAACTGCATATACTCAATAATAATCAGCGTCCGTTTCAACGATTTTTGTATCAGCATCTGTGATCAGGTGATGAAGGTCCAGGGCTAGTCCAATCATTATTCGACTAAATGCATTTCTGATCTGTAATTTGTAGTTTGTGTTATATATATGAATATACAAGCCAATATGTGGAACATTCCTCTACCATATGTATGTATTCTCCTTTTGTGTTCTATACGAGCATGAGAGCAATGATCTGAGAAAAATCGGTCGCACATTGCACGTTAATGAATCTGGAATTTGGCCGGGAAAACCTATACTTCCGTTAAATAATGTTTTGTGGTTAATGTACTCATGTATTCATGTTGATGGAGGAACATCAATCCAATACTAGCGGTTGATTTATGACAGATCTTGTGCTTGCACACCAACAGTAAGGTGCAGACAGCGGCAAAGCCTTTTAGGGAAAGGGGGATATTTACCCCCCCCGCCCTTATGTCCTTATTTTTTTTACATGAGTGCCCTTTGTTCAACAAGGCACTCTTGACAAAAGCGGCGCTTGTGATAAAAGAGCTCGTGCAAAAAATGGCACTCGTGAAGCTCGTGGAAGAAGGGCGCCCTTTTTTCACGAGTGACCCTTTTCATAACCCTAACCCTGCTGAATCCATCCAGGATCCAACTATCTCACATACCCGATGGAGCAGTTAACCCCTTGTGTACATTCCTGATTTGAAATGTTGGATTAAGCAGGCAACTGAACCGCATTATAATGGCATGCTGGACTCCGTTGGATTCAGCAAACAACTGTAAATGAGGCAGAGTGGATTGAACAGGAAAGTCCGGTTGGACTCTGTTGGATTTAGCAGGGTAGTCCTGAGGAGGTTAGGGTCGTGGCGCGATGTTGGCAATTGTGCCACCATGAAAAGCTCCATGTTTTGTCCGCCACCTATTGTTTGACGGTGTCATTTATAGCCCCCGCCCTTTAACTGTTGAACAGATGAGGCGAGTGCCTTTTTCATGTCCACCCCCACCCCCTCAAAATGACCTTGCTATGCCACTGAGATGTGAATGACATTAGTTGAATTCATTGTCAATCATTTTATTGTGATGCATGTGGCTATCCTTAGCAATCAACTGAAAAGTCAAACCATTGTCAGCTTTTGTACAATTCCATCATTCTTCATGTGATTTTTTTTTCAAGTTTTTCAAAAACCAATTTTAAAGCTTTTTTTCACAAGTTGGTCCTGGCATTAAGCAACAGGGACAGTATTTCTAAGAAAATCCACCCTATTAAAGACAGAATACTATTATTGTCTATGTTCTTGTATTGACTACTCCCCCCCCCCCAAAAAAAGGCCCAATACGATATGTTTGAAAACCAATTTTTCGTATGCTCTTGAAAGTCTCACAACAAGATTGATAAATGTAGATTTTGTATTACATTTTAATTTTAATTACATTTTTTCTTGTGGTTTTTTCTGTACGCAGTTGAATGGATTTACTGGTTTATTTACTTTTTTTGCCTGTTTTAGATGCAAGTGATGCTGAACCGGCAGAAACGGACAGTCTGAACCCACGAAGTTAGTGGTTTGGTTTGAAAGTTCAGGGAAATATAAACTTTAGAACTGGGGAATTCCCAAACCAAAATTAATTTAACCCTAAAGGGGCCGGGTTATTTTGACCATCTCTCGGCCATCGAGTGACGAAAAATTTTGAAACTCAGCACATGCATAGAACAACTCTTCCTAAACATGCCCAAGAAATTTCATGACTATAGGTCAAAGGGTTTTGGAATTATGGCTAATTAATTATTCATATGTATGAATGGCAATTCTGCTCGGTGTACACGACGTATATGCGAAAATTCAGTTTTCACGGCGCATAGCGCCGAAAAAAATTTCGCTACGTGCCAACCCGTGGTCCGATTTTTATGTTTTTGGTATCAAAAGATGCGCAAAGCTCGAGGCTAAAAAGTCATAACAGCTCGGGTCGCGAAAAAATTTTTTTTAGAAGCTATCGCGGAAAATGTTGAGGGGGGGGGCGGATTCCGCCCCCCCCGGCCCCTTTAGGGTTAAGAAGTTTTAGAAAACAGAATACTAAATTGTGTTGGTGGATTTCTAATGTAAAGTCTATAAATAGACTCATTTGTAACCCACCAACTGTACAAAAATAGTCATAAAGCTATAAATATTAAAGACCTCAATTGATTTTTAGTGGATTCTGATAGAGGAAGAGATGCTCTATCAAGTCATTTTAATCTCGTCGATTTTCAGAATGATACATTAGTAAATAGATTGGGTCAAAGGTCAAAATAACATTTTAAATGTCACGTGACCTACTTTTCACAAAATTTAATTTTGACAAAAGAGTTGAATTGAGCATGCAATTCTTATTCTTTTGATACCAAATTCGCATATATTCGATAAAAATTGACATGGTTTTGACATATTTCTACCGAAAGGGTGGTATTTTACTGTAAAAATTTCTGTTTTTGTGGTTTCTGCCCTGACCACATGATAGGTCGGATCGGGCTAAAAATTGGTGTGCATACATTGCTCATCAGGACCTACAAGCACAGCAATTTTTATCAAAATCGGAAGACATGAGGTAAAAAAGTGCGTTGGTCTGACATGGAATGACCCATCTGTGATCTGTGATAAAATCAGCCTTGCTTTTTAGCCTTGATTCCTTTTATGTAAAGTATTTTCAGAATACTCGAATGATATTTTTGTTCACAATTTACAATAAGGGACAATATAGACTTTTGTGACGTGACTGGAAAAACGTAAAAAGATAAGAGACTTGGCTGACAAGCTTCTCTTTTTCCAACCTGGCTTGTTTCCCTCATTGCTGCTTTGGCTTCCTTTGAAACGTTCCTTGTGATAAGCTGTTCAAAATGGAAAATGGAGAATTATGAGGGCAAACATGTCATTTTTTTTCCACCACAACAATTTGGGCCCAAACATTAACATTGTAATTTAATCAGAGTGATCTATCGGCACAAGTCAAAAGACCTTCTTGACGAGAAAGCCATTTTTGATCTTGTACCCTGAATGCATTTTATAAAATGTATATACTGCTGAAGGGGATGGTGCCATACTATGCGTTTCAAAGCCGCACTTCTACAGCGTGTGTCAATAAAAACGCAGGATTCAAAGCGATTTTTTTACTGAGAAAATTATGCTACTGGGTGTCCCTAATTTGATAAGGATTAGATTGTCCATAATTTCATCTTTGACAAGATTTTTGTTTGGTGGAATTTGGACTTTTGGTTCATAAATTATGACAAGTTTTGTGAAGCCCTTCTGAAGCGGGTTGGTCTGATTCAACGACCTTAACACAACGACCAGTTATGTACATGTACAATGCAGGTATGCATTGAAGACGATTAAACCAGAACAAAACTTTCTTTGAAACAACTGATGATAAGTATCACTTAAATTTAATAACTGGACTATTCTTGTTTCAAAGCATCATGAATTATTGACTAATAACATTCATTGTGGACTAAAGGCTTATGTAAGCCTAATCCTGCCACACATGTCCTTCTTTGTGATCCACAAATACTTTCACCTGTACTGAATTCAAACCTTTCATTAGGTATGTGTTATTTCACAAATCAGACCAGCTTGGAATTTATAACCCTTCTTCAATGTACTCTATCTCTGGACAGGATATGTCCAAATGAGATGGGATAAAAAGCATAGTGAAGAGAAGGAAAGGTACTTTGAAAAGAGGGTTAACATTATGATGAATAGGGGTGGTATATATTCTTCATATTTTTGTTTCTAATCCTGCGTTTTTATTGACACACGCTGTATTTCTGTTTTAATGTGGCTTGCAATTTTAGGGTGAGTTTAATCACAGATTTTTAATATTTATAAGCGCAGACCGATATTAATTTGTAATTAACTTTATTTCTATTCCCAAGTTCCAGAAATGAAATTTTACCTCGCATTTAATTTAATATGACCGATTCGTGAATAAAGCCCATCATAAGTCATTCAGTCTCAAGTCAAGTTACAAGCGGTTCAAATGAACTGTGACAAAAAGCCATTCCTTTGTATGGGATCCGTGGTTTATCCCATGAGACTTGCGACCTGACTTATGATTATATTTGTGATTGTCTTATATATGGATTTGACAAGAGGTATTTTTTAATGGAGGACATTCAGTTCAGCTGGTTAAACTGTAAATTGTTCCAGTATGAAAAGACTCGTTCTCATTTCAAATTTGAACTTGATCAACACATTTGAGAAACAATAAGAAGCATATATAGTTTGTCACATAAACAAATCCAATCTGGCGTTGAACCGTGATATGTCAACTTTGTGTTTTCTTTTCATAGACAGTGCAAACCTAGCGGCTTCAGCTTTAAGCAATCCTGGGTCTGGAGGTGAGTGTGGTACAAGCAGTGTCCAAAAAAACAAAGTTTCAGCACCCAAGATAATATTAACTGCAGAGGAAAGTGAATGTTTTGGTTTGCAGTCAATTTCAAGTTTTTCTTTCCTTCCTGACTCTGTCCCCTTTGTCCTGAATTTTGCTAAAAACTAAAAATGTTTCAGCAAGCGCCTACTCACATACATATTTGTTTTCTCGTTTATATTTTAACATGTATTTCCAATATTGAACAAATCAAAGCAAACATATTCTACCAATTCGCTCGGACACGCCGCTGTAAGCATTTTTGCGTTCAATTTTGTGAATAGGCAATTTTCGTGAAATTCGTGCAATTTTTTTTAAATTTAATATTAGCTTCTAACTCATATTTTGTTTTAGTTTCAATGATTATGAAAAGAAAGAGTAACACCTAAGTAAAATCAAATAAAACAGCCCAAAGTAATCTTACACAGGGCGAGTCAGAAAAATCAAATAAAACAGCAATTTAAGTAATTTGTGTTCCTAAATGTAGCTTATGAAATTGGCTTTCCAGTCATTATTATTTTTTCGTGCTACATATTTTTTTTAAATATGAAATATAATTTTGGGGGTTTGGGCTCCGCTTTTTTTTTGACTCGCCCTGTATAATAGAAAGGAGTAATAAATGAGAAAAGGAAAAAGGGTGCATAAAAAAGATGAGAAAACAATGAAAAATGGAGAGAAAAAGAATACTTGTGTTTTCAAAATGTGATAAAGAAAGAAAGTAAACCTTTGCATAGTGGCATATCCAGTGGGGGAAAGGGGGTTATTTAACCCCCCACCCCCGAATTTTTTTAACGAATGCACTTATTTTTTTTTTACACATGAATGCCCTTTTTTCCACCTGGGCACTCGTATAGGTGGCGCTTGTGATTAAAGATAGCGCGTGAAAAAAATGGCACTCGTGAGAAAAGGGCGCCTGAGAAAAAAAAAGGCTCCTGAAAGGAGGGCGTCCTTTTTTCACCAGTAACCCTTTGTTTTTTGTTTTTTGTTTTTTTACGTGGCAATTGTTCCGCCATGAAATTCTACATGTATTGTGACGGTGTCATTTATAGCCCCCCCCCCCGTTTTTTTTTGTTTTTTTTTTTACCGTTGAACAGATGAGGCGAGTGCCCATTTCGCATCTAACTCCCCCCCCCCAAAAAAAAAAATTCAAAATGACCTTGCTAAGCCACTGAGTTGTGAATGTCATTAGTTGAACTCGATGTCAATCATTATTTTATTGTGATACATGCATGTGGCTAATGGCTATCCTCAGCAATCATCTGACTAGTCCAACCACTGACAGCTTTTGAACATTTAAGAGTTAAAGGGAATATACAACATTTGCAAACATCAAAAAGTACCTTACTTGACTGTTTGTGAATGACAGTCGAAAGCATCCTGTAATAACATGGCACCTGGTGTGCCAACATTTTCAAGAAAAGTGGTGTTTTTGTATCAATTTCCAACACTGCAGGTCGGCCGACCAGCGTTGGAAAAAAAGCTGGCTTTTTTCAAATACTGCCCCCAATTTACCATATTAAGTTAGTCCGCATTTTGTTTGCAATCGACTACACTCCTGGGAATGGATACAAGCCAGCTAGACTGGTTCCCTGACCTCACAATTCCCTGACTTCTATAAATTGCTCTGTTTCATCTCAAAGAGGGGTCTGGGCCGGATTCAGACTAAAAGAAAATGATTGTTTTTTTCTTGCTTCTTCCAGCAAAACCTTAAAATCCATCCATTTCTGAAAATTACAACAAAAGCAAACATTGTATATTCCCTTTAAGTCAAACAATACCATCATTCTTCATGTGATTTTTTTTCTCAAGTTTTTCAAAAACCAATTTCAAAGCTTTGTTTTACAAGTTGGTCCTGGCATTAAGCAACAGGGAAAATATTCCTATGAAAATCCACCCTATGAAAGACAGAATTCTATTGTCTATTTTCTTGTATTGCACTTTAACTACTCCCCCCCCCCAAAAAGTGCCCGATACGATATGTTTTTAAACCAATTTTTCGTATGCTCTTGAGAGTGTAACAAGATTGATAAATGTAGATTTTGTATTACATTTTAATTTTAATTACATTTTTTCTTGTGGTTACTTCTGTAGTGCAGTTGAATGGATTTACTAGTTTATTTACTTTTTTTTGCCTGTTTTAGATGCAAGTGGTCATGAGGCGATAGAATTGCACGATCTGAACATACCAAGTTAGTGGTTTGGTTTGAAAGTTCAGGGGAATATAAACTTCAGAACTTGAATCTCACTTAACAAAAGAATGCTTTCAGTATAAAGATTCCTTCTAAAGAGGTAATTGTAGCACACAATATGCCGGATATAGGTTAGGATTGCTCCGGCCATCGCAGAATTAAAAGGGGAGGGGGCTGGATACCATCTGCCTTTCGGGGGACGCTGTTCAGGAAAACTACATGCATTCCTTTGTACATTGAGGAAATGTCTTCCTTTTTACATTGTAGTTTGAAACTTGTATATATAATACTTCAACCTCGAGGCTTGTTTTTAAAACAAATAGTGGCCTGGTGTTTTTTCGATATCAGTGATTGCAGTGAGAGTACTTTTCCATAATCTTTTCATACATGTTTGTTGTGGTTCCCTCTTGCCCAACATTTTAATTGGCTATAGTACTTAACAACTTTAAGACCGTTGATAAGGGGCTCCCCCTACATTTGAAACTACCTCGCCTTTGATTGTCGTCACTGAAAGTATTGTGTTCAAGTATTCTCACCCAGACGCTTTAGCCAATAGGAATTGCAACTGTAGATAAACTAGCCAGCATTAGACAACTCGGCACTTCATGTGTGAAATGTATATCTTTGTAAAACGAACTGACGGTAAAACTGTCTTATTTTATTAATCAATTTTATGCACATTTCCATGCTGATATGCCAAAGTATTTTTGCACTCGGTAATTTTGTATATTTTGGAATTTAATGTCAACTTTTTCTTACTTTTTTATCATAACTTTTGGAATCACATTCCATTTTAATTGTTAAATGTACACAATGCCATGTGTCTTCCAATGAAATAATGTTTTGTAGAGTGGTTGATTAAAAGGACATCCGGCGTGGACTTCATTCTGTCAATTAGAATTTAGCACGTGAGGTATTCTGAATATATAAATTTGATATATTTTACTGCCTGATTGAGCTCAGATGAATAAGGAATTGCAAATTAAGCATAATTATGGAGAAAAAAATTGTGAAAGAAAGTGAAATGTTCAGATACTTAAATTTACATGTTTCTACATGTTGGGATATAAGAGAATGTGTGTTGTTTTTCTAATTACATGAATGAGTATTAGGCCTACGTATTTATTTATTTATTTGACCGACGTAGTTATTTTACCTTTCATATAATTGGTTTGACGACCATGTGTTATAAAATGCTGCCTGTTCCATCGATTCCATTGCGCAAGATTTGTTGAAAGTCCTATTTAATGAAAAGTAGCTCAGGCGACTTTTTGACAATAAATTGTTGTTGGATTGGGTCACAAATGTAATGGAAATCGAGAGTGATGAAAATGTAAGTGTATCGAGAGAGATATAAATTATAAATATATATATTATGCAATAAATTCATATATATATATATTTTTAAGATGAAATAGGAATCATTATAATGCTCTATATATAACATGTATTGATTTTGTTGACGTTTAATGTTATTACCAAATGAACTTGTAATGGCGCCAAATGACTTCTATAAAGTGAACAGTGAATTTTCAAAGTCTTTGTGATGCTTTAGACCAATACTGAAATGCTACGGCAGTACTTTCTTTTAAAACTCGTAGAACCGGAAGACTCTTACAATAAAGTTCCTGAAACTGTCGTGAGATGTACTTTGCATTTTTTTCTCTTTGTAGTTTCTTTTGTCGCCTTAACATTTTCAAATTTAGACGGTGTGGGGTGGAGAGACAATTACGAGTCATTTTGTCACGCAAGAGAGATCGAGAAAGTAGGGGTACGATTTTGTATTCACTTTCTGGTCACGTGATGGCTCTATATTCCTGGTTCATAATACTTCATTCAATCACGTGATATGATTCACGCATTTATTAAGTTTAATGACTTGACTTGGTTAGACCTTTCTGCGCAAGGTTGGCAAACTGCATTTTTGCCAACCACGGCCTGCATAACCATGGAGGGTCCAACACTGCAAAAATGAAGACGAGTTATTACAGATCACCAAAATATTATTTGATACTTGAAAATACAACATTTTCTACAAAGCTACAAAATAATTCCCACATATGCCTTTTTACTATGTGTTGATGGCGTTATGAGGACTTTTTTGGAAAAGTTATGTTGCCAACTACGGCTTCAATTCATGCGCTTACGGCAGCCCATACGAAATGGCGCCAATGTTTACAAACAAAAGAAATAGTCCAGGCAATATAAGGTTTGACCTCAAACAAATTGCAACAGATTTTTTTTCACCACAGTGCATTTCTTTAAGGTCCCTAAAATGACATACTAAAAGTCCAAAAAAATCCAAGTGGTGGAAATATGCCTAATTTGCATAAATCCAAAATTGCCGCATATTTTAGGACTTTCACAGTGATTTGGTCATATTTCTCATACTATTAGCTTCTTGAGGAACTTTAAACAACAATTTTAGTCCTTTTACATTGATTTCATCATTATTCTAGTCCTTGGTAAATTTCAAGATCCCTATGTTTCCCAAATTTGCCAAATGCGGTATAATAATTTGCATAAATGCCGTATATTAATTTGCATAAATTAAAGTTAAAATTAAGGCTGTCATGTGTTGACATCACAACTGAATTTTCCCTAATAACTTCTAGTTCAGTTACATGTATGTATACGTAAATATCACACCACAGAGCATCTCTATATGGTCCCGAAAAAAAAGGTACAAAAAAATCCAAGTGGTGGAAATATGCTTAATTTGCATAAATTAAAAATAGCCACTAATTATATGATTTTCCTATTGATTTGGCAATAACTCTCGTCCTACATTGCTTTTTGGGGTACTTTAAACAACAATTTGTCCTTGCACATTTATTTCATCATTATTCTAGTCCTGGGTACCCTACTAGATCCCTATGTTTCCCAACTTTGCCAAACGCCTTATAATAATTTGCATAAATGCCGTATATTAATTTGCATATAAATTAAAATTAAAATAATGGCTGTCATGTGTGGACATGCCACAATTGAATTTTCCCTAATAACTTCTAGTTCAGTTATGTATCACACCACAGAGCATCTTTATATGGTCCCGAAAAAAAGTAAAAAAAAAAACCAAGTGGTGGAAATATACCTAATTTGCATAAATTCAAAATGGCCACTAATTATATGATTTTCATACTGATTTGGCCATAACTCCCGTCCTACATTACTTTTTGGGGTACTTTAAACAACAATTTGTTTTACGTTGATTTCATCATTATTCTAGTCCTGGGTACCTTTCGAGATCCCTATATTTCCCAACTTTGCCAAATGCCGTATAATAATTTGCATAAATGCCTTATATTAATTTGCATAAATTCAAATAAAGTAAAGTAAAGTTGAAGTTACAGCACAATTAGGACCCATGTTGGGACTTAGGCCATGGAAAATGGGTTGCGAGGGTAACTATTCATCAGGTTTTGCACTTTTATTGAGTCTGATTTAAGAGGCGCAAGATACATATTGAGTAATCTTCATCCAAGAACAGAATGACAAAGTTAAATACTAATTCTTATCAACTAAAAAGTCACAAGTAGCAAGTCAATTAAATAAAAACACAATCATAGTTAAAGTCGCAATTATTTAAGTGGTTCTCGCTAAATCACTTTACAATATCAGTTTCGAATATGCAACTCAAAATACAAAATACAGAATAGTAAGTGAAATGAAAGCGTAGCTTAACTTCTTATCATATATGATTACTGTGAAGGGAGAAAACACTTGTACTTTTCCTGATAATCCAAGTTCAGTTATGAATACAGAAATATCACAAAGATTCATATTGGCGGCCTATCATCCATATTGGCTTGCATGCAATGTTAGTCTGGTTGTTATCATCTACACGTACATCATTGTATCTTAGAATGAACTCTTATGTGGCAGACTATAATCTTCAGCAGCCTTAGGATCAATGTCTGGTGGTGGCGAGTTGGCACAACTAGTGCCACGGTTTTCACTGCAAACAGTTGAACAAGAGAGACCATACTTTCGGCACGTGCAGTTTCTATTCGCACAAGTCTTTCTAGCGTTCTTTCGTTTTTGGACGGTTAGTCATGACGGTTCGTCATGACAGCTCGTCATAACGGTCGTCGTGTCCAATCACATTCCTCGCTGAAACGAAGGGGCATGATCAATAAAATTTTGTCAATCAACTGGCTCCTCTGCACGGTAACCTTTGTCATTCGTAATAAAGACTTTAGAATGCAACAACAATGCAACAACAATGGAAATTGAAATCGAATGCAACAACAATGGAAATTGAAAGCCAGCCCATGCAGTTGCTCACTTTGAATGAGATTATTGCAGGAGTTTCAAAAGGGGTACAAGGCCACAGGCCCTACATTTATTTGCCACGAGATGTTTAAATTTCTTAAAGAAAAGGAGCAGGAAGAAATCTCTTTCATGCAGGTAACCTTTGTCATTCGTAATAAAGACTTTAGAATGCAATAACAATGCAACAACAATGGAAATTGAAATCGAATGCAACAACAATGGAAATTGAAAGCCAGCCCATGCAGTTGCTCACTTTGAATGAGATTATTGCAGGAGTTTCAAAAGGGGTACAAGGCCACAGGCCCTACATTTATTTGCCACGAGATGTTTAAATTTCTTAAAGAAAAGGAGCAGGAAGAAATCTCTTTCATGCAGGGACTGTCTTAGGGCGCCGATGAACTCGTACAAAAACATGATGGATTACAGGGTTCATTTGTTTATTGCGAGAATAAATTGGCAAACTTTCATCACTACATGTAGTTTTGAACCCAGTGCATGTGTTTATATATACTATGTACATGTACATGTGGATTCAAACACTAAAATGTCACTTTTGCAATATACCCCATAGCCTAATCCTTCATTTTTCTGTGCGACTTCATCTGTGCCTGCATGGAAGAGGTTTTTTTCTCAATTCTTTTCTTTCAGAATTCTAAACATTGCACGACATGTGCCTCCTGCCTAGTTTAAGTCATATTTGCTATTAATTTAATACACATTTAACAAAATGGGCGTCTGCAGGGGTGTCACTGGGGGTGGGGTGGGCAAATGTCCTCCGCCCACCCAAAAACAAAATGATCAATTGAGAATATGCTAGAGAGAATACAAGGATTTTTGGGGGACAATTAATTTGCCCCCGCTACAAAAACAAATCCTGGGTGGGCCAAATGAGTGGCAAATTAAGTGTTTTGCCCAAGGGCACACGCACCACAACCCCAGGGCGAAATAACAAGAACTATTTTATTTCATACACTTCTCTTTTTTTTCGTCATAACTGATTGCAATGGTACCTCACCAGTTTAGTTTCAACAGAACGTACAATGTAGCCACGAACCATTCTTTCGTTGGCTCAGAGCAAACTTTTTATTACGCCCTGCAAAAACAAGAAAGCCATAATAAAAAACATGTATTTTTAGATGATAAGCATATGTTACATAAACTCCAGGGACTCAGAGGCTCTGTCAAATTCCAAATTGAAGTCTACCGACACTGCTTATGTTTTTGAGAAGTCATAATGTGAACACAAAAAAGTGGATCACGTCTCCCATATTAGGCAGCTTTTTTTCTGCTTCTATTACTTTGACTTGATGGCTGGCTTTAACAAAAATTGTCTTCACAAATTAATATTCATGAGTAGAAACGAGGAAGAACAAAAGACAAATGGACAATAATTGCAGCCTCTCATTTCCAACAAGCCTCCTTCTACAGTATCAGATTTAGAGGGGGAGGTTGCAATTCCCTCTGCCGTTCAGCAGCTGCCTAATGTTATAAACTATTAAAATGGGACCAAAAAATAACAGAGCAAACTTTTATTATGCCCTGCAAAAACCAAAAAGCCACAAAATACTTTTTTTTATATAGAAAATAAGCATATTTTATTGCTTATGCAAAAAATTATGATTCGTACCGTCTAGCCACGAACCGTTTTTCCGATAATTCAGAATATAATTTTATTACGTCTGTGCAAAGACAAAACAGCCATAAAACGTGTATTTTTAGAAGACAGGCATGTGTTACATTAACTCCAAGGACATTAGAGGCTCCGTCAATTTCTAAATTGAAGTTTGACGGTTTTTATTTTCGGGTAGCCATGTGCAGCACCAGAAATGCGCATCAAAAGTTAGATTATGTCTTCCATATTATTTGCCGAGGCAGCAACCAACTCCCAATTGAGCAAGCGGTGATCAAACTCCTTTTTGTGCCGTAGTGTGGTTAGGGTTTGTGACTCATGATCAGAGGGTCAGGAGTTCGAATTCAGGTGCTGGCCATTATGTTGTGTCCTAGGGCAGACTTCATCCACACTTGCCTCTCTCCAACCAGGAGTATAAATGGGTGCCGGCATTAGCTGTGGAGTAACCTGCGATGGACTAGCATCCCATCCAGGGGGAATAGAAATATTCTCTGAAACCGGAGATAAATGCCGGCGCTGCCCGTGGCCCAATGGGCCACACTTGCTCCTGACAGACTTTACGATTTAATTACTACTTTTTATCATCAAAAAAGTGGTGGGTAAATGCCCCCATGCCCACCCTCGAAAACGCTTCTTACACCCACATCTGATGACCTCAAGTAGTGATGGTGGTGCTGGCGGTTTGTCCGTTTTATGGGAAGATTATTGTACGGCATTTGGCAAATTTGGGAAACATAGGGACCTAGAAAGGTACCCAGGACTAGCATAATGATGAAATCAATGTAAAAGGACAAATGGTTGTTTAAAGTACCCCAAAAAGCAATGTAGGACGAGAGTTATGGCAAAATCAATATGAAAATCATGGTTTAAGTGGCCATTTTAAATTTATGCAAATTAGGCATATTTCCACCACTTGGATTTTGGGACCTTTTTTAGGGGTCTTATAGAAATGCACTGTGGTGTGATATTTATGTATAAATAACTGAACTTGGATTATCAGGAAAATTCAATTGTGATATGTCCACACATGACAGCCACAATTTTAACTTTAATTTATGCAAATTAAAATATTGCATTTATGCAAATTATTATTGGGCATATGGCAAATTTGGGAAAAATGGGGATCTTGAAAGTTACGTAGGACTAGAATAATTATGAAATCAATGTAAACGGACTACAATTGTCGTTTTAAGTACCTGAAAAAGCTATCGAGTATAAGAAATATGACCAAATCAATGTGAAAGTCCTAAATTTTTCGGCCATTTTGGATTTATGCAAATTAGGCATATTTCCACCACTTGGATTTTTTTGGACTTTTAGTATGTCATTTAAGGGACCTTATAGAAATGCACTGTGGTGAAAAAAATTCTGTTGCAATTTGTTTGAGGTTCACTCAAAAAATGAAGTATTTTGCCTGGACTAAAAGGCCTATAGTATAGAAAAGGGAAATATTTCGCTCGTAATCAATATTATTATCAAACGTTCCTGCACTTCCGGAGGGCATTGAATGGTTGTGTCGACTGAACCGTTCTACGTAAAAGCCTATATCGGCCCGCAAATATTTATGTTTTGCAGCCTAGTTAAGTCTGACCATGGTCTGACCGCGCATACACAAGCGTTAAACATTACGTGAATGAAATGTCACATGATTTGAACTGACTGTTAAAAATGTCCGTAAATTTACGGACTCCGTAAAGCGTAATTTCCATATTTTCACGGTAATTTTACGGACTTTCCGTAAATGCAAATATTAATTATGCTAGTTAGCGTGATCTCAATCAACCACATCGGCCCAAACAGTCCTGACACATAATATAGTACATCTAAATACGTATTGTTATTTCACCCACAACCGTGTACACATGTCCAAACTCATGTTAAGGGTCTGTTCATTTTACGGAATGAAGAAACTTTTCCGGAAATTTTGCTGCAGGAATACGGAACGCTATTATTTTTTTTGCTGGCAGGAAAAATTTCCAGAAAAGTGTTTTCCTTCCGTAAAATAAACAGACCCTTAACATGAGTTTGGACATGTGCACACGGTTGCGGGTGAAATAACAATTATGTATTTGGATGTACTATATCACGTGTAGGTTATACTTAGATGTACAGTATATTACGTTTAGGTGTTTGGGCCGATGTTGTTGATTGAGATCACGCTAATTAGCATTATTAATATTTGCATTTACGGAAAGTCCGTAAAATTACGGCAAAAAAAAAGGAAATATTTCACTTTACGGAGTCCGTAAATTTACGGACATTTTAACAGTGATAGTTTATAGTTATTCCACGCACGATGGATAGCGTGGTTTCACTGTGGGTTGCTGAGTGCTGCAGGTTGCGTGCTCGAATCCCGGACATTTTACATTTTCATTTTTGTTCCTCCAAATGTGGATTTGCTTTCCTAATTTTTTTTTTAATCAAGTCTAGTATCAATAAACTAAATCATTCATGGCTCTGGATTTGTCATTTGAAGTGGATTGACATGTTACCGGATTGAAAAGGAGTCGGAGTTATCGCAAATAATATGATACAAAATAGAAAGGCCGGTAAGGTGGTTTTTTTTACCACCCATTTGGGCTTATTTTAGAGAAGTTTGGCTTACTGGCGTAGCGCGGGAACATCGATCTAGACTGGTTCCCGGTCTCTCCAGGAGGTTTTCATCCCAATGCTGCAAATTATATGCATGACTAGCCTAGGTCTGGTTCCCGCCGCCTGAATATAGAATGAAACCAATGATGTTAGCGTAGCATCGGCCAATTACAAAAATGGCGGCAAGGAAACCATTCATGTGCAATTAGTGTGGTGATAACCTTCGATTTTATTAGATGAGAGAGGCTCGGGAAACCATGGAGCTATAGCTCCATGGAGCAACTATCAATAAAGAGAGGGGCAATATTTTTCGGTACTTGAAACCTTTGCAGTTGAAATGCTTGAAAAATACCTTTGTCGAGACATTGGCGATTTTGCCTATACAGCGCAAATCTGTAACCATCATTTTAAAAGAAATCATACTGCGCACGCGCAGGGGTGATCCCAGCAAAATCAATCAAAGCGTGAACTAGCTAGCTAGTATCGATCCCCATATCTACATGGGGCGGCGCTGCTGCCTAGGGAACATCTTACAGCTGATTCGGCCTGGGTCCTACGACTGCAGATAGTTGTTAAGCTCATGGCGTTCTTTTATTCGATACGTACTGATCACAGTTTAACTCTTCCCCTGTGTCGGAGAAATCGGCAGCTACAGATTATGACTATTTTCAGATTATGACTAGATTTCAGTTATTTCTTTTACAATGTTCATGTTGCCAGCACCCTGTGCGACTATTTTGTCAAAAGTCAAAAGAATAAACATGGTTGCTAAACCCTTAATGACGTTTTGGTTTGAATCACAATGGAAAAAAGTGTCCAAACATTTTTAGATATAATGCGGGACTTTTGTGTTCCCCTCACTTTGAAAAAAAAATCCTTGGATGAAAACTTTTCCATATCGTTGCTTATACGAGATATTTAAGTTGACGTTCGTCATCGATAATGAAAAACCACGCACTACCAGCATACAAAAGAAACCAGGAATAACTAAAACATTGAGACAGGAACAAACTTGTACATGGATTTATTGGACATAACACAACCCAGATTATAACAAGTCTCTGCTCGAGATTATCATAGCAATCGTGTCATTTAATAATAATGAAGATAGGAAAGAGAATCTGTCTTGAGGAATAGTATGCCTTCTGTGAAGAATAATGTGCAGTGTGTTGAAAATGCCACTATTCGCGGACCGGTTATAAGTGTTCGGTTTCATTTCGATTTCAATATCGTTAGCCTAATTACAATTCACAATCATGATCAGCCTTCAGTAGTGCACGTCATAGTTATGACATGAGTGGTAAAACTGGCTGGAACACGATTCCAGTATTGTTTTCAAACAAGGACAACTCTTACAAGAGCAGAGGCAGATATTGCTTTGGCTCAAGAGGCGCTAGCTGGCAAAGTCGAGGGTGTAGTAAACGTGTGCCTCTTTTTGGCATGATTTCCCCGTTTGTTTTGCGGACGGGGGAGGGGGCGTTAGAACGCCCACCCCCGTAGATCTGCCACGTTAGGGAAGAATAAAAATGCAGTAAAATGTCAACAGTAATCATTTTCATTTAATCACGTTATTAATAAAGCCTTACTAACTGTTGGTAAATCATAGTAGTTCCGCATGGAGATAATAAATGATTGCTTCAAGGAGTAACGATGGGGATGATTCAGGTCATCAAGCGGTTGGCCACTAAATAGTTCATATGGTTATGTGTGTATTGGAACCTGATAAAGAAAGAGGTTTTCCAACACTAGACCTAGAAATGGCGGAAATTGTTCGATAAATCGATAATGATGGGCTTACTTTAAATCACTTCATTAATGTCGATTGTCAGCATTTTGGGGCGTCGGAACCTGAATTACTGGCACCATCCCCCTTCATTATGCCCAACACAGTGTTAGATCTAATACCGTGCTTCGCCGAACACTATTTCATTAATGTTGAATGTAAGTATATTCTTTGGTTCTTAACCCAGCAAATATGCACGTACGCACAAGCCCTTCGACCATGACTCGCGCATAAAACACCTCCTGCCTGACGCACAATCGGAATCTTGATGGCAACTGGGTTCTAAAAAAGCAACCAAAATGAAATGCATGGGTTACCCTTAAAGAAAAATATGTGTGTGGATAGCCTGTTGAATTTACGGAAGCTTCAGATGGAAAGAACTTATTTCATAATCAGCAAACGAAGAGAAA
Organism: Patiria pectinifera; assembly: GCA_029964075.1. Classification (NCBI taxonomy): domain Eukaryota; kingdom Metazoa; phylum Echinodermata; class Asteroidea; order Valvatida; family Asterinidae; genus Patiria; species Patiria pectinifera. Next base: position 13,244,486 of record CM057134.1, read on the forward strand.
ACCTCCCACTGAATGGATTATTGTACAATTCAGTGAACATAACTTCATAGGAAATCTTGCAAGATAAACAACATAATTCCCCAGGACAACTATAGGTTTTCCTGGCCAAGTTAGCCGATTTGGCGGCCAAATTGGTGACCAAGCACCCATTTTCGAACGAATTTGAATGGACGTTGAGATCAACATCCAATTACATAAAAACTTCAATCAATTTCACATTAAAAGCATGCGATTTCACATTTAAATCATGCAATTTCAACCATACGGCATTCAAATTAAAATTGCACAAACGAGCATCCAAATTCGCTGGAGCTTCCAGCTGTGTGGATTTGGTCATTCGAATTCACCATTAAGCAAGCATGTGTGTAAAGTAAGCAGGTAATTCGAAATAGGTCCATGTCGTTCTGTTGTTTGTTAGAATAAGATGGAGTGCTTTTGTTCCAATTTGGAAACATGGGCGTTACGGGGGGGGGCAGGGGGCGCTTTCTCCCCCCCCCCAAAAAAAGGGGGGGGGAGGGTAAAAAGGAAAAGAAAAAGAGGCGCAAAGTCATTAATGCTGTAAATTTAATGGGTTGGGGGAATGTCCGTGGCCCCTCTAAAACTGATAAATCGAGAATATGATGGGAAATACAGGCATTTTGGGAGAAATATGTTTTGCCCCCCTCTAGAAAAAAATCCTGGGGACGCCCATGTATGAAATATAGATATAAAAACCTCCAACAAGACTATCTGCGCTTACTCTGATCACCATGCAAACTGTTAGATTGGAGCACTAGAAATATCAACATGCCGGCTAATGGGCGTTACATGAGAATTCAAATGTAGACCCTGGTCGTTTGATCGAAGATTTCGATGGCAATGCCCAAGACTATTCTGAACTTGCAGACAAGCTTGCCATAAACAGATCTGCTGACAGGTCAAATGTAGCAACGTATCTCAGATCAGGCAGACAGAAGAACCTGCCAAGAGGGGGGGGGCAGAAAAACAAAAATGGACCACGATCTGAAGCAGAAAAATAAAATGAAAGGGTGAAAGAAATGAAAAGACTCGCATCGTCTACTTTTGTTTACTTTTATTTTGAATGCAAAAAGTGCTAAATAGAATGCGCAGAAATGAAAACGAAAACAAGAATCTCATGCAAATAACCCTATACCAAACCGACTGCTAAATTGAATGATCACTTAAACCGAATGACATAACTTCAATTTAGGATGTGTTAAACATGAAAAGGTCGGGTCTTAAAACGAATTTGAACGCCTGAAATCTAAAACGAACCACGGAACTGACAGCAGGACGCTACGTCGCTTGAAATTGGCCACTTATCAAGATGAATTCGAATGCTATTTTTGCGAAATTGGCCGGGAAAACCTATAAAATAATGTCTTTCCTATAGTTCACATACTTCCCGCTATAACCTCGTTTTATGTCGGAGTGTCGAATTGTGTCATTTAAATTCCACTGAACTTACGACGGGCGGGGTAGGCAATAAACCCACGAGATTTTCGTTCTTTTACTGACTCCTCAGGAAGAAAATCTGCAAGACATGAAAGTAGGTTTTTACTGTTGAACTCATGAAGTGCACTTAAAGATAAGGGCGTCCCTGTTTATTTCTATGACTCTCATACGTTTTTCCTCTGCAGTAGGGTCGATGAGAAAAAGAAAAACGTATGACTGAGTGTAATAATAAAGAAAACTATACTTCGGCTGTTTCGGCATATTGTCAGTGCATTTATGTCGTGGTATAGACTGATAAGACATAAATTTGCAGAGTGGTCAGATGTGGATAAGTGTATTATATCCTCAAACTCCTGTGATTTTTTTTCTAGGGAAAATTCACCTGAAAAGACCTTCAATAATAAGAGTTCCACGTTTTACCATACCAAAGGTTTTTGAGCAAAATAGGCCTAATGCACGGTATGTACAGTATACGTGTAATGGGCCCGATGCTGTGGTATGGGAGGGGGCATCTTTATCGCTCCAGAACAACATTAAAATCATCACAATGTTTTAGTTTTAATGTGGATAAGTGAATCATATACTCCAGAACTCCTGTGATTTTTTTTCTGAGGAAAATTCACCCCGGAAGGCCTTCAATTATAAGAGTTCCGCGTTTTAATACCTCAGTTGTTTTTTTTTTAACAAATAGGCCTAATGCACGGTATGTACATGCAGTATACGTGTAATGGGTCCGATGCTGTGGGAGGGGGCATCTTTATCGCTTCAGAACCAACATTAAAAATGATCACAATGTTTTAATTTTAATGTGGATAAGTGTATTATATCCTCAACAACTCCTGTGATTTTTTTTCTAGGGAAAATTCACTAGCCAAAAGTGACCATCTGGTGTGCACAAAACGGCCTCGTTTAGAGACGGTGTGTAGGCAACCGACCATTTATGTCACATTATTTTGAATTCAACTAAGGTAGAACATCATCACAAATTGAACAGAGGGATTTGAGAAATGTTGACAGTGGGTGTTCTATAGCTTTCCCGTGTACCAAGCCAACTTAAATATTCATGTTAATGTGTGTAGAATATTATTATTATATCAAATCGAATTGTAATAATATAATTACTTTAAGCATGAAATACATAAAATAGGCCTAATAATGCAAAATGTGGCTTGAAGAATAACTCCAGATGTCATGGGGACCGTTGAGATTATGGCGGAATATTGAACAAATTAGCTTACCGTCCGTCTCTGCGAAACACAAGGCACATCCAACGACCATCAGGAGAAGCAGGCACATGTAAACCTTCATTCTGGCTTATCTAAAAAAAAAATGGAGAAAATGACAGAGAGTAAGAAATGTCAATGATATGGTTGTTTCGCTATGTAAAACGTGCATCAGTGCGAGTCTTTATCAACTTGTGTCATTCTTCTTCTTTTTTGGCAGAATAATTCGGCCGTTAATTACGCGGTATTGTGCTTTTCGTGGAGTTTGGCTAGATGCAGCGGTAAAAGTTGCCTACAGCTTATGTTACTGTCGGTTTACACACTGCAGTCATGCACATGTTAAGTCATATCAATGTACATACAGTTTCTCGTTAATCATGAACAAATGTAATAACCAGAACGTTTTTCTTTCCAAGCAACTAACTTTTCAAATCTGGCCACGTTTATCTAAAGCTTACATTTGCAGGTTGAAACGAAACTTGAAAACCAAAGCAAAGTCAGGAGGCGGAAATGCACTGGATGCTTTCAACTTGATGTCTACTGAACGAATGCGCCACAACAGCGCCGAGTGAAACACATTTAACAAACGTTTAAACTAAAGACCATGCATATGACTCTATAGGGCGCTGTTCATTGCCACTGGTATCCAATAACAGTATACTGATGTTATTTTTTTGTGCAAATAGGAACCAGACTATTTTTTGAATGGGAAAAATCAAGATAGCCACAACATGATCGTCCAGTTAATGTCTGGTCAGGGAGCCAGCCTAATATTTGTCGGTTACATTCAAGTTTTGCAGGTGGGGCCGGCTGATACACGTTTTCTGTTCGATGTCAAACCTTTATGTAACTCAGTTATTCTAATCAAATAAGCCATTTCCATAACAATACATCTGTAAGAGAAGCCCTTCGATTTGTGCTACTTCCAAGTGGATTTTTGTTTTTTAACATCCGGGAATCAGCTGGCTTGTACTCGTCATGTGTGTAATCGATTGCAAAGACAAGGTGGACTATGTATGATACATTTGAAGCAGGAGTGGGAAAAAGTCAGCCGGCTCACACATTTTTTTCTGTTCTAGGTATATTTTTTTTTAAAAATAACTCAATAAATCATTTCCATAACAATAAGTTGGTAAAAGAAGCCTTTCGATTTGTAATGTTTCCAAACAGATTTGTGTTTCTTTGGCCAAAGTTGAATCGATGTCACTATAATTGTTGACATCTGTAGGCCATCTGTCCCTTCATGTAGACAAACACAAAATCAAAATGCAATTACTAAACTGAAAGCCCGCTAAATAATATTGTAATTTAAAATCGTAACTAATCGCGCACGTGCTTCACCTAGAACTTTAATATGATCAGCACTGACGTCATGTACTATAGATAATATATTGGGGAAACAAATAACATTCAGTTTTGACAAGCACATTTTTCCTTGAAACTGTGACCAACGTTGGTGACATGGTTCAAGATGTTGAAAATTAAGATGTAGGGGCCTAATGATGATAATTAATTGTATAATAGATAAAATGTTATAATGACGGTGGTGATGATGTGGGTGATGAATGGAGATATATGTAAGGCCAAAAAAAAAGGTCTCCGGTTTCTGGTATGCGCGTGCGTCGCCGTAGCCATGCGCGTCGGCAAAAGGAAAAAGTATTTTTTTTAATGAAAGATGATGTCTCAAAACCGCCTAACTCACTGGTTTGACTGGAATCCTGCTGCTGCACAATTTTAACGGGTTTTTAGATTGGGTTATGATCGAGAATAAGCTTTATGTGGCCTCTCTGGTCTCCCATAATATTTGCACTAAGTTTAGTCGGGCACCATTTGCAGTCATCAGCCGACATTTCAAGCAAAACAAACAGGTAAAAAAACCCAAAAAAGCCGCGTCGCCGCACCACTTTTTGGGCAAGCTCCATACCAGAAACCGGAGACTTTTTTTTTTGGCCTAACGGAATAAGGGTTAAACATTTTCAATCAATGTCGATTTTTGTTTTAAATTGTCGGCTCCAAAAAGGGGCCGTAAGGTTTGGTTTGTAAGCGCTGACTCCATCTTTAAACAATTTTTAGTTGACGTTTTGCATGCTGGAATATCAACGGGTAAAGAGTCATTTTGAGAACGCTATGAAAGGAAATCTCTGTTGTGATTTTGTGTTTAATTCTGAGACCTATAAAACGTTTCGACTGGTGTGCTCGGCTTGTCTTTAGAAGAGAAAAACAATCACACAAATGACTAACGTGCACCAAATTCGCGGCTTCATTGGAACCGATTATGACGATCTCTCGGTGATGTTTATTCGCTGATCATCAGTGGTGTAGCCAGGAATTTTTCAGTGTGGGGGGGGGCGCGGGGGGCTGGAACATTTCATGGGGGGCGTAATGTAGGGGAGTCAATCGCTTCTCAAAAGTGGGGGGGGGGGACATACCTTGTTCAGAACTGATGCGAGCGCGAAGCGCGAAGCCCTTAAGGCGTGGGGGTTCGGGGCCCGCTTAAGGGCCCCGAAAAAAAATTGGATTGTAAATGTTCTGTGGTGTGATCTCAAGCAATTTCTTACCACTTTCCTCCATGCTTTTACTTATATTTTCTTAGCAAAAGATAATTATTTGAACATCGTTTTCGAGGTTGGAGTCATTGAATCAGCTATCGGTATTCTGAGCCGATAGACGTGGGGTTCGGGGCCCGCTTAAGGGCCCCGAAAAAATTGGATTCTCGATGCTCTGTGGTGTGATCTGAGGCAATTTCTTACCACTTTAACCAATAATTATCTTAGCACAAAAGATAATAATTTAAACATAATTTTCGAGGTTTTCCCAGCTAAAGGCATAAGAAAAATTTGTGAACATTGTTTTCGAGGTTGGAGTCATTGAATCAGGTACCAGAATTCTGAGATAGGCATGGGGTTCGGGGCCCGCTTAAGGGCCCCGAAACATTTTGGATTCTAAATGCTCTGTGGTGCTATCTGAGGCAATTTCTGACCACTTTAACCAATATTTTCTAAGCAAAAGATACATTGTAGTACATAATAGGGCCCTGTAAAATGAGACACGAGTTCAAAAATCTGATATTTGATATTGTGTCCTCCACCCTTCAAAAAGAGGGAGGGGGACCAGTCCCCCTGTCCCCCAGGATTGACGCCCATGGCGTCATGTAGATCAATGATAATATTTTTAGAAACTCAAAATCTCAGTGGGGCGACGGGGGACAAGGTTTCATGGGGGGGGGGGGCTTTCCCCCCACGCCCCCCGTGGCTACGCCACTGCTGATCATGTTCGCATAGCCCTCTTCAGAGAACGCACTCGGCATGAGAATAATGCAATCATGTAAAGCAACTGGCTCTCCATTGCTTGGGAAATGGCTGGTTCCCATTGCGCGCCGGTAAACAGCGGGGCCGAGAGCGTGTGTCCGCCATTGCCGGGCAATTTGCTAGTAATTGATTTAAATCGTGTAGTTGGTGTTGTTATTTCCAACGTGCATTACGTGTTTTTACGATCATTGTAATCATGACGTCTACGCCTTCTTAATAATACTCCTTTTCTTTGCAGTTTGCTCATATTGATATGAAATGTAATACTGCATTTTGGCGGGCCATATGCAGATTGTAAAATTTTAACTTTTTCTGCATTTGAAAATGCGGACACACTAAAGAATCATCCTACGATAGGCCTACATTCTTCAAACTGCGAAAAAAACGATAAGCAAATTTACTCCTTGCATCCAATAATCACTAATTATGCACATGCGTGTTTTATTTCTCTTTTTTTATGAGTAATGGGTCCATGGTCGAACATCTGGTACATATTGTGGTATGTTTTATTTTTTGAGGAGGCGTGGTATCTACAAATAAGAACAGCGCCCTTAGAATGCATGGTCGTCAATTTCAACTTCTGTTGATGTGTTTCCACAAAACTGACAACTGATGACGGTTCTCACGACACTTGGACCCAGTTACTACACTGAGAAGTGTGTTTTTTGGCGCTGTTGTGGCGCATTCGTTCAGTAAGTAGACATCGAGTTGAAAGCATCCAGTGCATTTCCGCCTCCTGACTTTGCTTTGGTTTTCAAGTCTGTTTCAACCTGCAAATGTAAGCTATAGATAAACGTGACCAGATTTGATATGTCAATTGCTTGGAAAGAAAAACGTCCTGGTTATAAAATGTGTTCATGATTTACGAGAAACTGTGATGTTCATGTGTAAAACGACAGTATCATGAGCTGTATGCAACTATTACCGCTGATCTAGTCAAACTCCACGAAAAGCACAATGCCCGTGTAACCAACAGCCAATTTATTATGTCAAAAAAAGAGAAAAGAATGACACAATGTTGATAAAGATTCGCACTGATGTACGTTTTACGTAGCGAAACAACCATATCATTGAAATTTCATACTGTCTGTCATTTTCTCCTTCACTTTCTAGATTAGCCAGAATGAAGGTTTACATGTGCCTGCTTCTCCTGATGGTCGTTGGTTGTGCCTTGAGTTTCGCAGAGAGAGACGGTAGTTAGTTTGTTCAATGTTCCACCATAATCTCAACGGTCCCCATGACATCTGGTATTATTCTTCAAGCCACATTCGCACTATTGGGTCGATTATAATAATATCTGTCCTGCTATGGAGTAATTATATTATAACAATTCGATTTGATATAATAATGATATTCTACACACATTAAAATGAATGTTTAAGTTGACTTTCAAACGGGAAAGAACACCCACTGTCAACAGTTCTCAAATCCCTCTGCTAAATTTGTGATGATGTTCCATCTCAAAATAATGGAAGATAAAACGCTCAGTTGCCTACACACCGTCTATAAACGAGGCTGTTTTGTGCACACCGGATATAAAATAATAGGATGATGGTCACTTTTGGCTGTTTTGTCCGAGTTATTTATCAAGACTGATGAAGATAGGGCTTTGTAATCAATATCGTTTATTCCAATTAATCTTCATTCAAATTCAATATCTTTGAAGATTATTTCGTTATGAAGGCATCCCTTTTCATTTCTTTGGTTGTCATTTTGGACCTACGTACCCTGTTTTGAAGAACCAATATGCGAAGTTTCATGCTGTAGTCACAAAGTGCACTTCTTGTATCACATAAATTAAAATAATTCGAGGGTGCTTACCGGTAAATATGCCTAAATCCATCCGCCGAGCTCATGAATAAAAGTTATACCCTCAAAATATTCTGAGCGCCGTAAAATTTGGGAATTGAAGAGATTGAAGAGAAATGGTAATAATGAACCTCTGGTCCGGACTTGGGGCTTCCAATTCTGAGCATTTTGGATGCTATTGGGCTCGACAGTGGCGCTATTTTGCCATGTTGTGGCTTTGGGGAAAATAGGGGTCGTCTTCTTTGGGTGAGAATATCTCGAAAAGTCAATGGTCAACCCACCAAAAACATGTTGATGACATGTTGATCATCATTTTTCTGTGCAGCTTGACTACCTGTGAGAGTTCTGAGTATGTTTAAAAGAATTTTTATTTAGCACTAGTGTCTATGTAAATTTATTTGCAGGGTTGCATCCATCGCGGCAGAAGTGCAGCTACTTATCTTACTATATGTCGCCCTCTTGTGCCTCTTGTGATAATACATTGTGAGTCGCGTCCAAATCTGAAATTTTGTGACTACGGCTTAGGCTTTCCATCGGCATACGTGTAAGCAAGCAAACGGTCGTAGCCGTAGAATTTAAAAAAAAAATCACCTGTACGGTACCTTGGCGCCAATGCGTATGTAAAGAATATATGTGTACAAGAGGAAACCTGTCTAAGTCCTCTTTGACTCCGTGGCAGAATTTACAATGGCAGGTGGCAAGAAATTGACGAAAGAGGAGGAGCTTTTGCTCCAAGATTTCAGCCGAAATGTCACCACCAAATCCTCGGCCTTGTTCTACGGGAATGCTTTCATCGTATCAGCCCTCCCAATATGTAAGTTTCGTCGATATAATGAACATATTTTTAGTCCGTATTGTTGGCATGTTTTTTGCAGCATTTAATCAATTTCGTGATAAAATAGGTTATGCAGTGGTGTCGGAAACGGGTCCTACTAAACTGCGTCAACAAGCGTCAACAAGCACCAACAAGCGTCAACGGTCGTCAACAAGCATCAACAAATTTTGTATATGCTTTTGAACATTAAAAGTATCTTTATAATTTATATGGTCTGATGGTAGAAAAAGCAATAAAGAACATCTGCATATCAATTAAAGTTAAAATTATTTAAAAACTTGTTTTTTGAAGATAGTGGGGAAAGATTTCCATATACGAAGTTCACTCAACACTCTGTGTACAAACCCTATGAGATTGGACTGAAAAATTCTAAGTGTTTTCTAAGAAAATGCTTGTATTTTCTCACTGCTCAAATTGACTTTGATGATATGAAATTGCTATCTGGGGGCTTGTTAGTCAATACAGAGGAAAATTAGTGAACTTCGTATATGGAAATCGGAAAAATTTCCGTACTCGGACGCCACTTTTTTCAATTAATTTTCTAGCGCCAAAAGTTACATCTTTTATGGTTATTCCTCCCACTTTCCCTCCTCTACTCTCACCCTCTCCTTTCCTTGATTTCTATTTATTAATCAATCAGTTACTTCATCGGGATTCGAACCTCTGGCGCTTGCTTGATACACGAGACTCTTAACCGCTAGGCCGCGCACGATCGCTGTTGCAATAGTCAATCTTTGGACGTATTTGAAGTAACCATTGAAATAAACTAAATATTCATGAGAAAATAAATATTCATAATGACGTATTGCACTATCATTGGCAGGCTCATGCGACGTCATGGTTGTTGATGTCACGTGTATAACGTACCGCTGTCTATTCAGCCACTACAATCAGTTTTGACCGGCTGCTTCAAGTTATTTCTGCACGACGTATGCATCCAAAATGTGCTCTAAAAACACATTTTGAGTAATTTTTTTCCACCCTAACACAGCTTCCTGGATTTCTCTTGGTTCAAATGACAAGGTGAGGTGACAATTAATATGTTTGGCAGCAGATAAATTGACATCCGAGTATGGAACTTTTTCCGCAATCCATATCAACAGAGGGCGCTGTACTCTTTAAGATCTGATACTGATAGGGCTGAATTATAAGATGTATTAAATTCCCATCAAAAGTTGTGTAGCACGTTTGGTGTAGTGGTTAAGCAAAGGCTTTGGTGAGTGGGATGACTCGGATTCGATCCCGATCCCCGCCACATTTTTAAGTTTTTTTTTCCCATCCCCAAATAAATAAGAAATATTCTTCTTTTATTATTTTAAGATAGTGGATATTTTGCCGGAGGTAATGACGGCAAACTTACGTTTACTAAAGGTTTGCCGGCGGCAATCCAGATCAACAGAGGGCGCTGTACTCTTTAAGATAGGGCTGAATTATAAGATGTATTAAATTCCCACCAAAAGTTGTGCAGCACGTTTGGTGTAGTGGTTAAGCAAAAGCTCTAGTGAGCGGGATGACTCGGGTTCGATCCCGATCCACGCCACATTTTAAAGTTTTTTTTTCCCATCCCCAAATAAATAAGAATATTCTTCTTTTATTATTTTAACATGTCTCAAACATTTTATTGCAGAGTATTACATTTTCTTTTTCAGATTTGTGGCTCTGGAGGATTTTTTTTAAAAGGGAAATAAAGTCCTAAATTATAAAATGGTCTGAATCCCATCTTGTGAATACGAGGTTACAATGATAATATTGGCATGGAGCCAGACTAAAATTTGTCACCGGAAAATGTTTAAGTACAAAAAAACAGTAACTGCGCATGTTCAGTGCATATCCGGCAAACTAACGTTTACTAAAGGTTTGCCGTCTCCGGCAAAATATCCACTGCCTTATTTTAACATGTCTCAAACATTTTATTGCAGAGTATTACATTTTCTTTTTCAGATTTGTGGCTCTGGAGGATTTTTTTTAAAAGGGAAATAAAGTCCGAAATTATAAAATGGTCTGAATCCCATCTTGTGAATACGAGGTTACAATGATAATATTGGCATGGAGCCAGACTAAAATTTGTCACCGGAAAATGTTTAAGTACAAAAAAACAGTAACTGCGCATGTTCAGTGCATATCCGGCAAACTAACGTTTACTAAAGGTTTGCCGTCTCCGGCAAAATATCCACTGCCTTATTTTAACATGTCTCAAACATTTTATTGCAGAGTATTACATTTTCTTTTAAGATTTGTGGCTCTGGAGGATTTTTTTTAAAAGGGAAATAAAGTCCGAAATTATAAAATGGTCTGAATCCCATCTTGTGAATACGAGGTTACAACAATGATATTGGCATGGAGCCAGACTAAAATTTGTCACCGGAAAATGTTTAAGTACAAAAAAACAGTAACTGCACATGTTCAGTGCATATCCGGCAAACTAACGTTTACTAAAGGTTTGCCGTCTCCGGCAAAATATCCACTGCCTTTTTTGAACGTGAAATGTACGACAAATTTGTTGATTAGTGTTGGCCGCCATCTTGTTTGGTTGGCACTGTAGACTTTGCGCAGGCGTAGTACGGCTAAGGTGGCCAACACTAATCGACAAATTCGTTGTACATTCACGTTAAAAAAAACCACGTTTTTAAATAATTTTGAGGGCTTTTTTTGTTGCCCAAATTTTCGCGATAGGATTATTTATTGATCGTGGATATTTTGCCGGAGGTAACGCTGGCAAACTAACGTTTACTTAAGGTTTGCCGGCGGCAATCCATATCAACAGAGGGCGCTGTACTCTTTAAGATAAGGCTGAATTATAACATGTATTAAATTCCCACCAATATTGTGTAGCACAGTCGGTGTAGTGGTTAAGCAATGGCTCTAGTGAGTGGGATGTCCCGAGTTCGAATCCTAATCCCCGCCACAATTCCACGGTTTTTTTTCCCATCCCCAAATAAATAAGAATATTCTTCTTTTATTATTTTAATATGTCTCAAACATTTTATTGCAGAGTATAACTTTTTCTTTTTCAGATGTGTGGCTCTGGAGGATTTTTTTTTAAAGGGAAATAAAGTCTGAAATTATAAAATGGTCTAATTCCCATCTTGTTAATACAAAAATACAACGATGATATTGGCTTACATGTAGAGCCAGACTAAAATTTGTCACTGGAAAATGTTTTAAGTAAAAAAAACCAGTAACTGCGCATGTTCAGTGCATATCCGGCAAACTAACGTTTACTGACGGTTTGCCGTCTCCGGCATATATCCACTGCCTTATATATTTTGAGCCTCTTTTGGTTTTTTTTTGGGCCTGATTTCACATCTTTTTTTTGCCTGATTTCACATCTTTTTTCCCTGTCTTTTGCACGACTTTCCTGTTTTTTTCATACACTTCAAAATGACAAAACAAAAATTTAAAATCAGATTAAATGGATCACAAACACCTAAAAGGTTCATATTCAAGGATAGCCTTGAAAAAAATATATTGTAATATAGGCCCTTTAACATTGGGACACGGTCTGGCAATAGTACACAGAACTAAAAATGGCGTTATCGCGGTATTTGCGACGAGCCTTCGCCAATAAAAGGTAAGCTTTACTTTGCATCCAGATCGTAAGTTAACCTTAGTACCTGATCTTGATCATCTTGTCATTTTACTTTATTTAATTTCAGGGGTATTTTGGCGCATCCATCAGATGGATCTCGTCCAGTCAGCTATTCTGTTCGGCGTCATGACCATTGTCAGCACTTGGCTGGTGGCCTTTGCCTACAAAAACGTCAAGTTTGTACTCAAGCACAAGTAAGTTGACATAGAGATCGCTGGTGTACAACCCCAAACCTTGGTTTTTGCTAGGATGAAGCCTCCAGTTGGGCTCATGGAAAAATAACATATAGCCTCAGTCCTACAAATTCTTCCAATATTTCTTGAATATGGTCCGTGAAGGAGTGACCACTGCCTGAATTCTGCAAAATCCTGCGGCAGTGACTGTCAATATGTTGAGGTTTGGCCAGTGACATCCTGGAGCAGTACGGGGGATTCCAAGCATAATCCAGGCCTACATTTATGCATGGCTGAGCAAAAACAACACAAGTTCCAGCCCAAGACCTTGACAAAGTGCATCCTATGAAATCAGTAACACACTTTTACCATGTAACCTCAATCCTCGAAATTCCTCCACTTTGGCAAAGGGGATTTTGAAGGATTCAGGGCGGTTAAGGTAAAAACAAGAGGGGGGGAGGGGGAAGGAGGCGGCTTCCAAAAAGGAAGCGGGCGGGGGGATGCTAAACATGCCTTTTTTATTTCGCCTTAATGTTGACCAATCAATTGTCTCATGAAGAATACTCAACTAATAAGTGGATGAGTACACACTTTCAGTTACACTTTATATCCTGCTCTCCCTGGAGGATTCTTCACCATTTCTAAGAGTAAGAGTCTTAAACGTGGCGCCAAAAACAACACTACGTTACACAGTCACTTAAAAATACTCCTACATGTACATGTACCATTTCGCCCCTACATGACGAGTACAAGTGTACCGAACTCGACCTCAGAAAATCAAAAGTTGTGCTCATACACGTTGTCCGTTTTTGAGTGTTTTTTTTGCATGAGGCTGGAACGTGGCGTAAGTACAGGTCTAATGTGATTATTTCTTTTTGGTGTACTGACATACATGTATCGTCACCGTTTTCACGAATTTGTCAAAAATCACCATTTTTTTCGATTTTGAATTTTTTTTCTCTCACTATTTTGCTTGAAAACATTGTCCTTAATTATTTGACATGTTTCTGTAAGCAAAACATAATTAATTTCCAAATAACATTAATGATGCAAGGGGCAGAAATCTTGAAAATTGCATTTTGCGTTTTCACAAAGAGCCACATACATTTTGGCCCCTTGAACGCGCACAAAACCTATTGAACAGAAAGGTGTAAAAGTACATGTAGGTCAACTGAGATTTTCGTTTTCACAAAGAGCCACATATCTTTGTTACATTCTCAGCTGCGCGCGCGTACACACGCGTGCCCCTTCCATATGGAAAAACACATTGAACAGAAAGGGCAAAAATGTAGGAAATTCAGATTTTCGTTTTCACGAGAAGACACATAGGCCCTATCTTTACTAATTAATTTTACTAATTAATTAATTAATTAATTAATTAATTCAGTAGTATTAATTATTTGGTTCATGTAAAAATCAGCTCTCACAGAATCATGTGAAGGTTTCCTTACTGCACAAAGTTGTTGCAAAGTAGTATTTTTTGCAGTTTTAAAATAGGAGAAACTTCTTTTGCGATTATCTCGAAAACGCTTTTTCTTCAAAATCCACATTTGTGGCTCTCCGTGAAAATGTTGACGATATGGTGGGAAATTGTTTAGCCTTGGCTGAGGTTTGCTCTCTCTCGGTGCTTGCTACATGTAGTTTTGTCCTCAAACAGTCAGAGGAACGTCAAAGATTTTAACTGAAAGATCTGTGCGGGAATACTTTGAAGTTGAATGAATGAATGAATGAATAGAAATGGCCCCTTTTTTTTGTACTTAAAGGGTTGCCCAAAAACGGGAGGACGCGGTGTCCAAGGAAGTCATGAGACAGCTGACTGATGCCGACAACAAGAAGATCTCTCGCAAGGAGAAAGATGAGAGGCAAGTACAAAAGGGGAACAGCAGATGCAGGGAAAGACAGAATTTTTTCTAAAACAAACTTCGTAAAACTTTAAAAAGTGGTTCAAAAAGGTTACCAATTACCAGCCATTACCAGCCATTACAGTTTTGCTTTGTGAGTTGAGTTCGTGACTCTTGATCAGAGGGTCAGGGGTTCGAATCCAGCTGCTGGTCATATGTTGTGTCCTTGGGCAAGCCACTTCACCCCAACTTGCCTCTCTCCACCCAGGAGTATAAATGGGTACCGGCATTAGCTGGGCAGTAACCTGCGACGGACTAGCATTTTATCCAGTAGAAATATTCTCAGTCATTTCATGCTACTGAAACCGGAGATAAACGCCGGCCTGATGGGCCACATTGGCTCGTGACAGACTTTACTTCTTCTTTTTTTACAGTTTGCTTTAGCCCATACATTTTCTGAAAACTTTAGGTTTTCAGGAAAATAAGGTTTTGGTTTTGGGCACTAACAGATACGCTTTGTGATCAGACTGGCGCCGGTCGGTACAATATCGATACTGATTATGGGGCGAGAACCAGCCTACACTGCAAGAATGGGAATCATTGTCTGGCAGCCAATAATTTGAAATTGTAAAGTAATAATTAAACATGGGCTGAATTTTTTTTATCATTTAGTCAGTGTCTCATTCAAAAGTGAATAATGTTTGTACTGCTGGAAAAATATACTTAAGACATGTAAGAAAAGGAATCAGTTTTTCAAGATGACAACTAGAAAATAGCAAGAAGGGTGAAATTAACAAATTTTGTTTATGCAAAATCATCTTGCCGTTGCGAAACACTTTCATGTGCAATAACCCCATATCTGTTTCTCCTCTCCCCCTCTTTTTGTAATTTGCATACAATTTGCATACGTTGCATATTCAGGATCCTGTGGAAGAAGAACGAGGTCGCCGACTACGAGGCCACGACCTTTGCCATCTTCTACAACAACGCCCTCTATCTGCTCCTGGTCCTGTTCTTGTCGTTCTTCATTCTCAGGTCGTTTGACCCATCTGTGTATCCTTTGAAGCCGAGACATAAATTAAATTGTGGCTTTTGCAGTTTTACATGCTAAGCATAATTCAGCGGAGTACCGGTCACAAGTCATGTGCATTATATGCCATGTCAGCTGGTGGCCTGTGATATGCTAAAGTAAATATTATCTGCGCTTAAAGGGAAGATACAACATTTGCAAACATCAAAAAAACGAAATGATCACATTATCACAAAATACCTTGTTAGGGAATGACAGTCTAAAAGCATCTTGTAAAATCGTAGCTCCTGGTGTGCTGAAATTTGCAAGAAATATTTTATTTTTCCAACGCTGGTTGGCTGACCAGCGTTGGAAAAACTGGCTTTTTCGAAAACTGCTCCTAATTTTTCAAATGTAGTTATTCCCCATTTTCTTTGCAATTGATTACACACCTGTGAAGGAGTACAAGCCCGCTAGACTGCTTTCCTTACCTTACAATTTCCCAAAGTGTACAAATTACTCTACCGGTATTTCATCTTAATTGGGGTCAGGGAACCAGACCACAAGAACATGATTGGTTTTCTTGGTTTTCCAGCTTCAACCAGCCCAAAAAGTGGAACAAGTCAGTTTAACAATATTTGCCATAACAAACTATACGTCCAAATCCATGTATTTCTGAAAATTGCAGCAAAAGCAAATGTTGTACATTCCCTTTAAAGGTGGAGTACATGTAGATAATTTGTTGTTTGTGCATTTGTTTGGTTTGAAGGAACCAAAGTGCTCAAAATCTAAAGACGAGTGTTTAAAAAATCTGACAAAGTTTTAGCTATGTGAATGGCAAATTAATGTATGCATTGGTTAGACCTGCATGTTCCCCCCCCCCACCTGTTGTGCATTTCCCTTAACTGTTCCCTGACAGCAACTACATTGTGTCCATTGGCATCGCTGGGGGTCTGCTAGCTCTCGTCTCGACAGGAACTCAGTGACCTTTGACCTTAAGCGCAGTGACCCTTGAACCCCATCATGACCTAGAAGTAGTAGTAGAGAATAGTTGTACAAAACTAATTACAATCAAACTTAAGATTTGGACGTGTGTTTTGTTTGGATTTTGGAATCATCTCAAATGTAATTTTGTGACTTATGCACTTAATTACAATTATGACAACAGTGTTGGGTAAGTTTTGTGCCCATATTCCTCTACATTGTTTATTTGCATCCGCAGTTCGAAAGTATAGCATTCTATGTGCACATAAATGAAGAGACATTTTAAACACCTTCCGCGCATTGTGTATTGAAAAGGGCATGCTTTAAGACGTGCTCTTTGGTAAAAGAGACTCATCATTGTAAAACACCTTGCTCAAGAACACAAGCAGGCTAAAATGCTTTGGCAAGATCCACAGAATAACCACCACATTTTAAGGGCTGGTGATTTTGACCGCGGAGTAACTTTCTGGGAGGACGGTTTTGTCGTAATATCCTAACAGATTTCAGACTTACAGGTTATTTCAATTAATTTTGTTCACCTCAAGATGAGAGGGGCATCTGTTTTTTTAACAAGGGAACATTGCTCATTAACTTTCGAATAAAACAAGAGACAGACTGTGGAAAATATTGATGTCTATATTTAGTTGGTGACTGAATTTGTTTGTGTATTAAAATTAATCTATTCCAGAAATTTTCTTCAACTCTGGTGCCAACTGTTCCCCTTTTTCAAAAAAAGTGTGAAAATATGGAAGCAGACGGTGAACTTTAAAAAGCTTTTGGGGTTTTGAGGGGTTCTGTGTTGAAAATTTGACCTTAATGGCATATAGGATCGGTTGCTTTTCATGCATTTTGTTCGTTTCCAATAATTACACGACACAAAATCCAAAGACGAAGGTTCACAACCTAACTTGTTGAAGTTACAGCTCCGCGGGTATTGTACTTTTCGAGAAAACCGTGAAAAAGCATGCACAACTTTTTGATCATGGAACACAATTTCATCGGAACTCAAATATTTCCAAAAATATTGACTGATAATTGGAAATCACCTATACGTTTCCTAACGATTTCTTCTAAATGATTACAAGCCAGACGGAAGCATTTCACGGGTTGATTAGTACTTCTACTCGCACAATTCAA
Organism: Patiria pectinifera; assembly: GCA_029964075.1. Lineage (NCBI taxonomy): Eukaryota > Metazoa > Echinodermata > Asteroidea > Valvatida > Asterinidae > Patiria > Patiria pectinifera. The sequence goes on from CM057134.1 coordinate 13,261,849, forward strand.
GTAAGCGTTTCGATAATTCGCTTTTGAGTAGGAAATTTTTGAGAAAATAAACACTACATGCATTTGAAGGAATGCATTATTTAAAAACACAAATCAATGGACGCGTAACTTGCTACTTAAAGGGAAATAACAACATTTGCAAACATCGAATAATAAAACTACCGAGTTTTTACGAAATATCCTACTAGGATGTTGGTAAATGACAGTCTAAAGCATCCTGTAAAAGTATGGCACCTGGTGTGAAGTCATTTTCAAGAAAATGGTATTTTTGTATGCATTTCCAACGGTGGTCGGCTGACCACCGTTGGAAAAACCTAACTATTTTTCAACTTCTGCTCCAAGTTTACCTTTTTTTCAGTTCAAATTTTGTTTGCTATTGGTTACATGTTTATGAACGGGTGCAGGCCAGCTAGACTGGTTCCCTTACCTTACAATTTTCCGGCATCTATAAATTGATCCATTTCATTTTGAGTGGAGTCAGGGAACCAGACTACTTGAACACTTTTGGTTTTGTTGGGTTTTCCAGCATTTTCGAACACAAAACTTCAAACATGTCAGTGTAACAATATTTGATCCATTATACTAACCCCTCAAATACTTCATTGCTGAAAATTACAGCAAAAGCCAATGATGTACATTCCCTTTAAATAGAAACCGTTAAAATGACTTTTGTGCCCCCCCCCCCCCCCCGAAGGGGGAACAGACGCCTGATCGTGTGACATCAACCCAACACTCCTATGGAAATTAATTCCCGTTGAGTCCAAAAGAAAAACAAAAGTGCCATTTTGTGTTTCTGCAAAGTTGTAGAACGTTGATGATTCAGAATTTTTCTTTCTAGGCAAAATGTCCAAGGAGTTAGGGTTAACGTTCTTGGACTGGTTTAAAATCACTTCGCGCCGGGATTATTATGGATTTTTTTAACATTGACCGGACCCAGGCGCGGGAATGTTTTTACACGAACCTCGATGCCAGACGTAGACGGGTTCAGGTCGTCATCTGCGGGTAGGCACAACCTGATATTTCCGGCCTCGCTCCATGTTTTTCCGGACAACTGCACGAGGGCGGTATTGCTGTGATGTCATTTCAGAAAGACACTGTTCTAGTTCAGGGGTTTTCTGTTCAAATTGTGAGCCCAAAATGTGCTCATTGAAAACATTTGTGAGAAAGGGTTGCTCATTGGCTCAATGTTAGGTACTAAAACACAACGAATCACCAATGAAACGAAAATTTATGACAGCTACCAAAAGTCCAGCAACGGTTTGTGCTGAAATAGCTGTAACATTGCGGTTTCTGCCCGAAATGACAGTAGTTTGGGTACCAAAGGGTACCAAAAATACCTTCAAAATGGCAAAACAAAACTTGAAAATGATGTTAAATGGAACACAAACGTGCAGTTTTCAAGGATTTCATTAAAACGATTTAAATTGCATGGGTCTCTTAATGCAGCCGGATCCTGATACATGTACATGACGGTACAGGGTGAATAAAAAAAAAACCAAATGGCAGGACCAATTTTTGAATGAGGTTTTTGCGTGTAGCAAAGGGATGCGTGTGATTTTTTTTCCTTTTTTCTGGAAGAACACTTACCCTTTTTTATGATGCGTGGACAGAACTTTAAAAAGGGTTTTGTGTTCAAAATTCTGCAACTTGAAAAGTACATGAGTGATTTGAATAATTCTTGTAAAGAAAGCTCACTGATTGGGCTTTCATATCCTAGATTTTCGAAGTGCTACAGGCAAAATTTCATTCAAAAATTGGTCTTGCTATGTGGATTTCGGGTTTGTTTTTTTACTCGCCCTGTATAGCTGCCGCTTTGGTGGAGGTCGTTATCGCAAAGATGATTCAAATCCACCATTGGAAACTTCGGCAGCGCTACCCAGGACATTTCTTCGAGCGTAGCATTCAGCGCGCTGTATTAGTTAATGCGCGCGCGTGTGATATGCTGGTAAGTTGCTGGGTAGCATTGCCGAAGTTCCTAATAAGATGGGACTGGGTTCGTCATTGTTGATAGCGTATTACCGCAGAGGTGGCGCTAGTGGCGGCGCTACGGGAGGGGGATTTTCCCCCACGTTTCCCCCAGTTCGCCCCCAGTTTTCTCCAAACACTTTATCAACACATTCATAAATTATGTTTATTTTCTTCGCTGATAAGATTCATAAAATGTGGACACAAGGGCCAATGAAAGCATTATATAAACATCGATACTTTAGAAACAAAAACACTCCACATTGTGCGTATACGTCTTTGTACATTATTGTGTCGTACATTTTGTTATATACACCATTCTGCGGTTTGATACATTTCTCATGCATAAAAATGATTGTAAGTACCTCAAGTTGCTCTATAGTGGCTTATTTCTGGGCCATTGACAATGGGCACACGCACGCGTTCACAGGCTAAGATTTTTGTGACTTCCCCCCAAAATAGTTCCTTGCCCCCCTTCGCTTCGTGGAATGGAACATTTCATTAGTCACCGAATGAAACTATTCTTACCACTGAACTCACAAGCATTCATTGTTTGTATACTGACGCGCAAAGGAGGGGGCATGTGCCTTTCCCGCTATAATTCGTGGATGCCAAAATTAATCTGCTATAAAAAAAAAAATTGAATCCCCCTCCCGGAAAACGAGCCCCCCCCCCCCTTCGAACTGAACCCTAGTTATGCAACTGGTGGATATAGCTTAGCGCAACTTTTCAGTCTAACAAATTGTGAGCAAAGTCACTAAGTTGACCCATGGAGGAAGGAATAGACCTTCCATGGTTGACCATCCACGGCCTTGTGGGGGCACGGAACGGGGACTGTTTGGGTTGAGGGGTGTGGACTGTGGAGGGAGTTTAAGGGGCCTGGGGTAGGGAACCTGGCATGCGGAGTACACACCGATCGAGTCGGCTCAGTGCGCAGAAAGATAATATGGTTTCATGTGGCACATTAGGGGCCATTCAGAATGTTCAATGTTTTAAAATTTCGACTTCATTTCCAAATTATTTTGACCCACCCACCCAAGGGCGGATCCAGGGGGGGGGGGCCAAAGGGGGCCATGGCCCCCCCCAAAACGAGACCATTTTTTTTTTTTTTTAATGTGACATCGCAATAAAGGCAGGCAATGAGTACACCACCATCTTTTCCTCAAAAAACATTGGTTAAAGTGGCCAGAAATTGCCTCAGATCGCACCACAGAGCATCTAGAATCCCAAAAATTTTCGGGGCCCTTAAGCGGGCCCCGAACCCCACGCCGTAATTTTTTGGACCCACTTTTTGGGGGGTCCAAAAAAATTTTTGGCCCCCCCCAAAATTGTGTTCTGGATCCGCCCTTGCACCCACCCACCCCTAATTTCGATTTATAAAAAACTGATTTGTTACGCAGTATTAAAAACAAAACATGTACATGTACACCCCCATGCACTTGCATGTACATCATTACATCCCACTGGCGGGCCTGTGCGGGTTGCGTGTCCTTTCGGAAAAAAATCCATTGCTGCTGAGTGCTGGGCGGAGGCAAAAGCTGTCTCTTTGCAACTTTTCGACAACAAACAAAAGTCAAAAGACTTGGATCTTTTTTTCCATGAAAAGTGAATTTCGATTTTCAATTATTTAGCTTGACCCACCCACCCACAATTTGGAAAAATAGTCGAAATTTTAAAACATTGAAAATTCTGAATGGCCCTCTTAAGTTTTTTAAATTGATTTTTTTTTAAATTATTGATCAGTTCCGTGTTATTTGGGTGAGTAAAAAAAAGTGGAACCCAACCCCCGAACATATATTTCATATATAAAAAAATGTAGCCCCAAACATGATAACGACCGAAAAACCAATTTCATAAGCTACTTTAAGATAGGATAAAATACTGAAACTGCTCAATCCGTTCAAAGAATATCACCATTTGAACGCAATGACCCTAAAAACCTGTTTTGTCCAAAAAAGCAGTTTAGTGTGTATTCTGGCTGTTTGAAAAAACAAAGAAAATGACACAGACTACTTGTTTCAACAACTGCCAACAACACAATATCTTTATCAACAACCCTGGTTAGGCTTAATCCACTTTTATAAAAGACGGGCCTTCAAAAGGACTTCGTTGAAAATGTTTAACTTTTAAACTGAGGTTTGGTCGCTGGTGATGTTTGAAGACAATTGTGACGACGATTCTTGAAATCGCATTTTTGGACGAAAGAGGTTTTAGGGTCATTGTGTTTAAATGGTGATATTCTTTGAACGGATCGAGCAATTTCAGTATTTTTTTTCATCTAAAAGTAGCTTATGAAATTTGCTTTCCAGTCATTATTATGTTTGGTGCTACATATTTTTTTTAAAATATAAAATATAAATTTTGGGGTTTGGTTTCCGCTTTTTTTTTTTACTCACCCTGAACGTGTTAACGTGTTGTCGTTTTCCCCAGCCAACCTACCATGCATGACAGCATTCGGTTTGTTTTGTTTACTTGTTTTTGTTTGTTTCTTGATTTTTTGTTTATTTGATGGAAGAATGTTTTTTTTTTCTTGGAGGAAACACGACTTAAGGCCTTACGGTTTCAAAATTGCCGTTAAACGCGATCGCAATGTTCATCAAAGCCTACAGTTATGATAAAACCTGTAATTGGCAAACTGTTTTCCAAATGAACTGACTTGATTATTTTCTTTCTGGGGGTGGGAAGGGAGGGGGTTGCTTTCTGCAGCATATTCGATTTTTTTTCCCTAACGAATTTTCCATTTTGTATATTTAATTTAAACGAAAAAGTAGTTTTTCCTATATTTGGCGCTCTCACCCCCATGCAAATATGTTTTGGGGGTTGCCTTTGCGCCCATAACGCACAGAAGATACGCGTGAATTATATTGTCGGGCTGCAAATAATTCCAAATGTGTAAAGTCATTATTCTATAACTAAACATGCCTGGCTGGGGTTTGTTTTACTCGATGTCTTATTTTAAAGTGAATAACGTTTGCATTGATTAAAATAGCAATTAATAAAAACCCAAAAGAAATTCGAGGTGAAAGTGCGAAATAGCACGTCGGGAGAGAACTTGTGTTGCCTGAAAATAGGTCCAAAATTGTCCGTATTACTGAAGTTACGGATAACAAGGTGCATGTAGTAATTCAGTGATAAATTATAACTTTAACCAAAACAGAAAAGCTACAATAAAAGGGAAAATCAATAACATGTCGTCCCTATATATAACATATTATTCATTAGCCAACAGCGAGTCTAGTTTCAAAAAGTTATTATTTTCTTTTCCTTTGGCCTTCACTGTACCCAAACATCATAGGCCGATACACACTATCGAATGCTCATTTATTATGCATAAAAATTAAGGCGCGACAGACGTAGCTGAGCCAAGCTCTGGGGCTAAGTGAAAATTATTATGGGATACGGACCGATGCTTTGTTGGTGATTATTATGGGATGGCCCATCAGTGTGCGCATGCTCTGTTTGCGTATTTTGCAACTTCATTGCCACTCAATGTACTATTTGCCTATATACAACACCTATGATGCTTAAGGGGGGTATTGAATTAACATTTTCCGTTCATACAAATGCGATGAAGAAAACTGAACATGAATGAATTCTGTTCCCTTTTCCATTACATTCCTGTTTGCCTCATTAAGTATTTCTTCTTTTTTGTTCGAGAGAGGGTTTGAAAAGCTCCGAATAAAAATAATTCTCTCTCGTCCTATAGCCTAGTTTGCCTTGATTTTATTGGCGCGTTTTATGATGGGAATTTCGGGCTGTGTCATTTTAACAAAATCTTAAAGGCGGGAACAAAAGTGGCCATCACCGGTCGAAATTTCTACGCGCAAACCCAAACTCATGTTTCTTTCGCACAGTATACCCTGCTTTGATTTAGTTCGAAATAACTTTTTGCGGCGGCTGCAGAAAGCTGTTATGTGTGCAAACCAGAGCTTGAGTCTTTGCAGATCCTGGGACAACGTTTTATAACTCAGAACATTATTGAAATGAATCAAATGTTTCCCCTGTCCAGTGACCTAGCCCCATTCAGGCCGTTGTGGTGTAATGGAGTCTTTTTAACCTAAGAAATGGAACTTTAATTGTTGGCGCTGGACTTTTCGCATCCGGAAATCAAAAAATCTGGGGAAAAAAAAAAGACACATCCAAACATTACATTTTGCCAACGGCTATTCGAACGATATAGTAATATGTCTTAGTGTGTTGTGATAGTTACTGAGATTTACTTAAGAACGTATACGGGACGATTCGGGAAGAATCGTTCTATCCTCAAACAGGGGGATAGGCCTACATTGTACATCACCGTACTTTCGGCCATCGAATGTTGTATTTTGACCTCATCAATTTAGTATTTCTTTCTTTTTCGAACTTTAATTGATTGACAGACTGAGGTAAACTCTCATATTTTGGGCTGGGCGTTCGTGGCCAACTTGTTTTTTTTTTTCAACTATTATAGTTAACTTAGTTTAAAACTTTTTTAAAAATCATTTAAAATAACGGAGAATCATAAACTCGTAAACTGTCTCAAATCAAAGTAGTTTTTTTTTTTTTAATAAAAAAGCTTAAGTTAAAGGCCTATACCTTTTTTGTGATCCGTGGACAGAACTTTAAAACGGTGTTTGTGTTCAAAATTCCGTAACTTGGAAAGTGCATGAGTGATCTGAATGATTCTTGTACTAAAAGAAACTCATTGATTGGCTTCATATCCTAAACTTTGAAAGTGCAACAGGCAAAACTTCATTCAAAAATTGGTCCTGTCATTTGGGTTTCGTGGGTTTTCTTTTTTAATCCCCCTGTATGCTATGGAAATCAGCATGGAAATCAAATGATCTTTGGTTATTATTATAATCTCTGAGATATTTCACCAAATGGTTATGAAATGATTGACTATTACATTTTCCGACTTTAGAGAAATCGTGCTGAGTATGCAACTATTGGCCTACGATGGCCGCCTTGACCGCAGTGCGTTTTTGCTCCATGTCTCCGGACGGGATGGCAGGCCGAACAAAAAAGTCCAACTACAAAATTGACCGATGATGAACCCACATTTTTTTTTTAATTTGAAAAGGCAAAAATGACGATCTTAGAAAAACCACCGAACATGAGTGTGGAGCTAAAGGCCTACAGAGTCCACGCGCGTTTTGGACGACCAAAAAACAAATAAAAACCCAGTCCAACTTTTTTTAACAGAGAGATTTTTACTTTTGCGAACTAAAAATCATAGCAAGACACAATCAAGGCTCTTGTTAAAATTTGGGGGTGTATCGTTTTTATAGTAAGGTCAATGTAAACATGGGCCTATACCGGTAAAAAAAAAGGTTGACTTTATATTCTTATTATTGAGACTCGGCAAATCTCAGAAACCGTTTCCAAACGGATGCAATTTCCCGACAAAATTAGTGGAGCATCACAACATTTCGTCTGCGAGACGCGAGGAAAAAAAGTAATACATCGTCACCATAACAACCACACGTCACTCTGGTTTTTTTTTCCAATTTCGTTCCATTTTCCCAAGAAATAAAACTAGCCTAAATATATAACGTCATATAATTTAGCTCAGTTTTGACTGCACTTATAAGAAAATGAGTGAAGTTGCGTCATCTGTTTGGTCATTAGTCTGTCCTTGCAAAAAAAACATAACTACATGTTGCGAATCAGCTCGATCGCCCCAAGTTTCATTTGTTAGCTCAATAATATCGGATGGTGATTTATTATGCATAAAATCAAGGCAACTGAGAGCCACGCAGGGGCCTAAGCAGAAACTATTATGGGATGCCGGCACCCGGTGATGACTATTATGGGATGTCGGAATGCTACATTAATGCGCGCATGCTCACTTCACTGTGATGACGTAGGCCCAATTAGTGGCGACACAATGGCAGCGCTCTTACAACACAACCGTGGCTGCTGAGTGAGTTTCTGGATCAAGTTTTAATAAGAAAACAAAATCAAATTGGGGTTAAAAAGCCTGCGCTTTTTCACAAGTTTGGGGGAATTAAACATTACTTGTAAGAATGAAAAAAAAGGTCTGTTTGTACAAACTCAAGTTGTGAATTTGTTTTTTAATTCGATGTCTTATTTCCAAACTGAAGTTTCAAACTAACTTCAGACCCCCATTTTGATCAGGTAGTGTAGGCCTATTTCCAAGATTAACTTGTATAATTTGCGAATTCTTGAAAAACACATACTTCATATTGCACAAATAAATTTTGAAAAAAGGGAATTAATAAAGCGGATAGATTTTGCCCAAATCGGTATTTCCGCGTTTGAGTTTCCCAAATGTTTGGAATTCCCCCCGGTCGCCCCCTCCCAAACTAATGAAAAGATAAATTCTTTCCTGCTAATAAATTTTCTTGCCAGCTTTTGTTATTTGTCTTTTGAATACAAATCTGTATAACTGATTGTTTGATAAATATGTCACTTTTTTTGCTGGCCCAAACGGGTAGCATGATTCCACCGTTAAAACCCTGCGCCGGTGGAAAGCAACTTCGCACGGTATGGGTCCGCGAGCGCATCACGCTGGTCATGTTGGGCCCGTAGTTTTATCAACGGGCGATTTTATTAGGATTCTTACTAGATTGTCTTATTTTTTTACTGTGCTTTTTACATTAAAAAACTGGCAGCAAAGTTTATTTTCACGTCGGGAGTTCGAAGAGTTGATAGGCCTTAGTTAAAAAAAAAAAGGTTAAATACTTTCAGCCTAGGTCTTGCAGCAGTTTACGGTTGCCTTCCAATTTTTTTGGAGAAAAAAAAAGTGTTTACATCGATATGACAATTTTTAAAATTTGTTTCAAGTAATTAATGATGAAGATTCTGGAAAAAAAAAGGAGATTGATATATTTCCATCTTGTAGTAGGCTTTTCTTTTGCTAATGTAGCGCTTTCTTTTAACTGTTCTGTTGCCTATAATGTTGTCTCCGCGTTAATTATACAAGAACTTCTGGTATTTGCATGCAAGACCTATTCCTAAAAGTATTGCCCCCAAACCAAAAGTATTTTGTATTGTAAAAGTGCCAGAAAGTCTTCAAGAAAGAAATTTATAACACCTGTTAATTCAAATGTCGTCGGTGTCGTGCCATAATATTAGTCAATTTGCATTAATGTTTGGTTACTTATAATGTAAAATGTTATTTTTTGGCTACTTTTCAGCCCAAATTTCAAATCATTTTTTAGTCCATGGGAGCCTCCAGGTTAAAATCATGTCTGGCCCGCGAGTCAAAAAGTGGCTCACATTATTAATTTTTTGTGCAGTTTCCGCTTGGCAAGTTATGCAAATTTTTCCCTGCGGGTCCCTTTTCAAGAACAAGACCCTAATTGATATGCAAAATTTATTGACTGTACACAAAAAGTGTTCTTATACAATGTTGGTCTGCCACAAAGCTGTGTCTCTATATGTGTCCCTTTCCCCCACCCCAGGTAGTTTTTGTTTCCTCACTTGTGTCACCCTGATTAACTAAGTTGTGATTATTATGGGATGTTTTGGGTGATTAATATGGGATGTATCTTTATCTGTGACGTCAAACTGCGCATGCACAGTGGCCGTTTTGCCACCCTTTTGTCGTGGGGGTGAGTCCCTTTTTTTGTCCGTTCTGCGCCATCTTCGCACCTACCTTCCCCCGGTCCAAAAGGGACTACTCCAGGCACGATTTATGTTTTCATTTCGTCTGGATTTTTTAACGCTCGGGGTCTGCAGCCACCACGGAGGCATCCAACGGCCAGGCAAGGATGCCAGGAGTTGGCAGAAACGAGGAGGACGGCGAGGAAAACTCATTTGAAATGGACGATTCTGTTGATTATGGACCGAGTGCACCTACCGAAGGCGGACATGTCAATCCTGGTAAAGTGAACGCTCCTATTTTGAATATCGACAACAATTTGCCGTTCGGCGCGATATCGCATCGGGCCAAAACTATCAGAAATTTGGCAGAATCCCCACGTGGAAATACAGTAATAGAATCATGATATTCCAGAGTCCACGCAACTGTGTTAGTGAAAGAATTCTTGTCGACAGCAGTAAATTTTGCGCAAATTCCCCGATGCCATGTGGCGGTGCTCGGCATGTGAATTTTTTTTTTTTTGGTCAAGGTCTATCGGTCATCGCGAACGTAATCGATGCATGTTGTTCGTCGCCAAACAACGTGAACTCCAGGAGATTAAACTCGCTCTAAAAAGGTGCAATCCCGGCGCAATCCCCCTCGTATTTTACCCTCTGGTGTGCACCCTTCGTGCCGGTGTGTGAATATGGGAATTTGGGGGGAGATTTCCTCGCTAAAAATGTCGAAGATGTTTGCTGATCTTTCTTGAGATAATTATCCCGGGCAGTAATTATTCAGTTGCCACGCACAGTGTACGTGTACACGTAACGTGAATGAATGAGTGGCGCTCACTGATTGTGTGTTTTTGACGAAACTACCGGGGATTAGAAAAGAAAAATCAAAAAAAAAAATCGTCGCGAATTGTGTCCCGTTTCTTTTTTCATGTTTGCTCTTTTAATACGCTTTCAGCTGAAGAGTCACCCCCTTCAAAGAAGAAAAAGAGCAAGAAAACGAAAAAGGAGAAGCGAAAAGAGGGAAAATCCAAGAAACGCAAGCGATCTGTGGACCGGGAAAGTGGAGGGGTGAGTTTTGTACACAGTTCTTTGTGCACTACTTGTTGGCAGTGCTGCATGTGTTTTTACACATTGTTGGCTTCAAGTAGAATGGTTTTTCTCTACATATGAATTTGAAAAAAAAAAAAGTTGTTTTGTTGTCAGAAGGGAATACCTTGTTTCATTTGTTTCCAATTTTTTTGGTGTACTCGATTATTTTTTTTACTTGGGGGATAAATATATTCATATGACGTTATAAATTTGACTTCCTTCTCAAATCATTTCCTGGTATTTTTGGTCAACTTTGCAATCACACATTTTTTTGTTCGAATGATGTATTTTTAAAAAAATGGATTACGATAATTGTTAAATGTTCAAATCATCAGAAAAACTATCAAACTTTTGACTTAAAGTCTTGTAAATTTGAAACAAGTGTGTAACTTTTTTTATTTAATTATATTCTTGTTTGTATTTAAATTTATTTTTATTCGTTTTGTCCATATCAGATTTTGTTCCATGGATTGTTCATATTTTTGGTGTACATTATTTATCAATTTAGTTTTTGTCAGTGACGTTAAATTTTTCGGTCAATATGATGATTGAGGAATTATAAAAAATTAATAACAAAAATTAACAATGTTTTAATTTTTTTTTCTCCATTTTTAAAATAAAGAAAAAATGTAAAATCTAATTATTCATAAATTATGATAATTACTGTTGTACTAACCAAGGTTATAAAACACACTTTTTTCACTTTAAATGTTTTGCCTGTAAAAAAAAAGATGATGTATCTAACCTCCAAAGAACTGGTTGTTTTTTTACTAAATTGCGCAAAATAATTTTTGTATAGACCCTATTACCGTAGTTATTAGTCTGAGTATCACCCGTTATCCGCGGAGATAATGTCTGATATGTCTAGACATGCAGGTATATGCAAGCCGCGCGCCAGCCAATCGGAGTTGACTTTACTTAATCGTGACGTCATTTCATTCCCGGCATTGCCCGGATCGGGACTAAATGGTTTGATTGGTCAATTCGAATGCAGTGTTTTGTAATACAACAACAGCCCGGCGCATATTGCATAACATGAAACAGAGCGCATGACACAGGTTTTTAAAAAAAAATCTATTGTTTATGACGCGCAACGGGTGAATGACCGAAGACCCGATATAGAAAGCGCCCACTGATTGGTCAAAATATAATAATAATAATAATAAGCAAAGATTTATATAGCGCCCAATCCATCGAAAAAAAAACAATGCTCCAGGGCGCTTACAGAGAAACATATATAGAAAATCCTTTTAAACACAAAGTAATTATTAGAATTAACAAGAAAAATGTAGAAATCAGTTTAAAATCAGCATGTAATTACAAACAAAAAATGACAAGTAAATATAGAAATATACAATATTTTAAAATACAAAGGTCTAAAACTCTAGAGGTCAAGAGGTGGTTATCTTGCCTAATTAATCAGCGAATCTGCTCACATAGACCATGGCATTCGCCATGTTAATGGCTAATTGATTATTGCATGAGCATGAAACTGGTAGATTGAGGTTTCAATAAAAATGGTCAAGTCCCAACTACATGTACATGTACATGTACATGTACACCGTAACAACTGAAGTGTTGCAGTTGGGCTGGTCCAACTACAGCAGGGGTGTGCAAAATACGGGTAGTACGGGAACCGGAATCCCAATTAAAAGAAATGATGGGTACCCGTTAAAGAAAGCCAACCCAAAGAAATTCCAAATCTCGGAAGTTGCTGTTCAGATTGTGTGCAAATGTCTGGACGATAATACTACCACATTCGTGCATCAATGTAGCAAGATACAAGTGCGTACAGTGAGCTTTACATGTATAACTTTATGGTGAAAAATTGCAACTTTCGCGAGCGTCATCAAAGTGAAATCCATTTTGTTTTTTCCAGTGGTGTGGTTTTCATGACATTCAAAATCTTTCTTTTTCATTGTCTGATAAGTGTTACTAAATAATTTGTAAAGTTGGTTACGGGTAGGCCTACCCAATCCCATAATCTGGAACCGGTGTCATATGAAAATCGGACTCGTATGAAAATCGGACTCTTTTTCCCTTTTATTGGTTAAACCCTCTCACGTGACCGGCCCCTCTCCTAATTATCTATGCATGAGCATGCACAATACCACCAAAGAGTCTGTATTTCATAAAACCTAAATTCATGCTACACCGGTTCCTGACATCACAGTCGGTTACTCGGCACCCGTTTTTCCAATGCACAGCCCTAAACTACAGTTGTTCTTGAATCAACACAGTTTTCACGGCAGAATGCCTTCACAAAATGTGTCCATTTGCTGTTTCATTCATGTTCCGAAATACAAAATGAGAAACTCATTTTAAAGGGAATGTACAACATCTGCTTTTGCTTCAATTTTCAGAAATAAATGGATTTGGAGGATTAGTATGTTATAGAAAATATTGTTGAACTGACATGTTTCACGTTTTGGGCTTGTAGATGCTGGAAAAACCAAGAAAACCTATCATGTTCTTGTAGTCTGGTTCCCTGACCCCAATAATATGAAATGGAGCACTTAATACACTTTAGGGAATTGTAAGGTCAGCGAATCAGTCTAGCAGGCTTGCACCCCTGCAGAGGTGTGTAATCAATTGCAAAGAAAATTCAGAAAACTAAATATGAAAAATTAAGAACAGTTTTTGAAAAAACCCCAGTTTTTTCCAAAGCTGGTTGGCCGACTAGCGTTGGAAAAATGCAGTTTCTCTTGAAAATGTCAGCACACCAGGAGCCACGATTTTAAAGGATGCTTTAGACTGTCTTTCCTCACAATCCAGTAAGGTATTTCGTGATAATTTGATCATTTCGTTTTGTGATGTTTGCAAATGTTGTATTTTCCCTTTAAGTCGGTTTCTCTGGCACTTATTTGCACATGTTTTATGCGTAATCTATGACGTGCCACCTCGCTATGTGTGCAACAATGTCCTAGTTAGGCCGGCCCATCTTGAACATATCGGTTGAGTGATCTCAACTATACATGAAGTTGGGTCATAACTAAATCAACTAACTTATATCAAGAAATCATGTGCACTTCAAAGAAAATGTTTGTATTATAGTGTTATTTAGGGATCAGTGTGTTAACCATCTTAATCACTGAAAATGTGAGTCTTTCAGCAAGTATATTTTGGCTTGGGAAGAACGTAATAGTGGAACCCTAAGGCCAAATATTTAAAAAAATATGTTTGGCGTCCTGCCTTTTTGGAAAAAAGAGGAGGAGGCCCTTTTTTTTCCAATACAAAATGGCCGCCTGACCAGGCTATTTTTCAAGGTGGCCGCCAGTGGTTTTTTAAATTGGCCGTCACTCTGACTTAGGCAACAGACAAAGAGGCCAAAATGATGTCAATGTTTAAAATTTATCATTTTTTTTTTCGGTTTAAAAAATAGAAAAAGAAGGAGGCGGCCTCCAAAAAGGAAGCGGGCGGGGACACAAGACATGTTATTTTTTTTTTATTTGGTCTAACAGAACTCAACCCATCAAAACCCAACGGCATATTTTGTTGGTATCTGTCACTTTTTGTCAGGATGGGTACAGTACCCCTGAAATGACAGTCTTTTACATTGGGTTGGCACACCTTGTATACAATGTATGTGTGTGCAGTTTCCAATATGGTGTTGGAATTTGCCAGGATGGGTATGGTTTCTAGTGAATCATGCAAGGGAGTTAGGGTTAATTAAGTTTATTCAGTCGATGGGTGTTAATTCAAAATTAGGTGATTTTTGTTTTTGTTAAATAGAAATCGGTCATGGGGTCTTAAAATTTGTCCGCAACTTTTTACAATTTACTGTATGTGTCTTACATACATGAACGTAGATTTCAACAAAATTTTGTAGCCCTCATTCTGAACTGTGATTGACAAATATCATGTACACCTTGAAAGAAACCATATAGGCCATCAGGGCCCAATTTCACGGCGCTGCTTAACAGTTAGCAGAAAAGCTGTGTTTAGCATAGCAGAAAAATGTGCTAACCTTAAGCACTATTTCACGGTGTGGATGTGCTAACGGTCACGCTTGCATGGAGATTTCTATTGTTACGTCACTAAGTTAAGCAAATTTTTCCTCTGAAGTAAGCGTGCCTTTTGCTGTGCTTATGCTTACAGTCTCCATGAAATAGACGGAGGCTCTGTTAGCATAAAATTGTGTGCTTAGCAGCGCCGTGAAATTGGGCCCAGTACATGTATGGATATTGACATTTTGGGATTGGTTTTAATTCATCAGGAAAGCGATTCCCCACTAAGCGACGATGGCGAGATCATCTTCAAACACAAGAGCAAGAAGAAGAAGGATACTCCAAAGGCAAGTACACACATGAACAAACTCTTCTAATTTCTGGGGATCTGATTCCTATTGTATATACTCTATGTACCAACAACCGTACATTCACGCAGGTACGTTGTACATTAGGGGTGCGCATTTATGGGTATAACGGGAACCGGGTGTCCCATTGAAAAACACATGGGTACCCGGGCACCCGTTAAAGAAACCCAACCCCAAAATTCAAATCTCGGAAGTTGCTATTCAGATTGTTCATAAAGGTCTGCTTGATAATACTACTGTACATTGAACCCATAGAGCTATATTAAATTACTAGAGCGCTAACTCGTCATTCTGCGCGCGGAGACGCTTTGAAGCCGTCCTGGGCGCAGACATTTTGAATTCATGTGCGTGTTTGTAGAACATGATGAAATTAGATGGATTGAATTTTGAAAGTGTACTCTACATGCAACGCGCAAGTAGAACATACGCAGACAACTTAAGTGCGTCATTGACGCTTCAAAAAAACGTGACAGCAAGAAGCATCTGCAGCGAATACGCGCACGCGTTGCGCTGTTTGCGTAGAGCAAAATGACACGCTTATTTGCTGATCGTGCGTTTCGCTTTTGGGCGTATTGGCTTCGATAACGCACCGGTATGGAATACAAACGCAGATTGCAAATAGCCGTACAAAAGCCGTACACAATTTCTAGGTCTCCATAGGTTTGTGCACAAACATGGGTGCGCCCAGCAGGCATTACTTTGTACACGAAGTTAGCGCTCTTGTAATTTAATATAGCTCTATGATTTTACCACATCTGTTTGTGCATCAAATAGATGCAAGTGTGTACAGTGAGCTTTATATAGCTCTATGGTGTAAACTGCAACATTCACTGTTTTCCCATGTAGCCTGGTTTTCATTTTTTTTTAAATTCCCAACAAAAGACATTCAAAACCTTTCTTTTTCATTGTTTGAGAAATTACTAAGCAAGTTGTAAAGTTGGTTACGGGTAGTCGGGTACCCAATTCCATAATCTGGAACCGGTTCCTGACATCGTGATGCAGTGGCCGGTTAATGGAGGAAAAATTCCTGGCTTTTGTAAAGTTTATTTTATTTTTTGTTCGGATGGCATCTGAAACAGGAGAAAGACATGGGCCCGAAGAGTTCCCTGGAGCTGATGCGGGAGTTTGGCATCGAGGAGTTTGAGATGGAGTACATGGACGCTGATTACGAGAGCCTGATCAACTACAAGCTCTTCTGCCAGCACGTCCGCCCCCTGGTCATTGAGAACGCCCCGAATTTGCCCATGACCAAAATGACCACACTGCTGGCGTCCCTGTGGCGGGAGTTTGCAGCCAGCAACCCCAAGCGGGGCACCACAAGGCCCCCGCCGCCCCAGCTGATCATGTCATCGCCCGAGGCACCCCCGAAGGAGGCCCCTCCCCCGCCACCACCACCAAAGGAGGCGGAGCTTCAAGAGGAGGAGAGGGAGGAGGAGAAAGAGGAGGAGGTAGAAGAGCAGAAGGAGGTCAAGGAATCTAAAGGTTAGTCATAACACTGTCGCAATACCAGTGTTGTAATGAGTCGCTGAATTTGGTGACTTGAGTCGAGTCTTGTCCTTTCAAGACAGTGACTCAAATCGAGTTCTAGGTCAGCAAGTCGAGTCAAGTCAAGTCAACTTCTTGCTCAAGTTGCTAAAATTGAGCACCATCAGTATCAGGGATCACAATTTGTGTGAGGGCACCCAGCAGGAAGAAAAAGAAGACCTTGTCAAAGGGCGGATGAGCTCCTTGCAGGCCAATGGCCATCCTCCAGAGAGCTCACTCCACAAAAAAAGCTACGGGATCTTCTTGGTGCAGCCGTCGGATTCGTCTGCCGCTGAATTCACCGACTTGGTCCTTACAGGGGAACACATCGTTCTGGGCAAGCACATGTTCTGTATGTTGCCCAGGCGTCCGCACCGAAAGCTGGGGTGTGATGGCCGTCCTCACTCCAAACAGTGTGTAGGGGGACTTGCGGCAGAGAAGAAGTGGCACGAGGAAGGACGGACACGCTGGAAACAAGCAGGCCAAGGCGCATGATCCTTGCCGCCAACAAATTCGTGTAATGACAGTACAGAATAGGAGTGTGTGATCATTTGCAGTTTGTGATTGTTCGCAGTGACACGTCAAGTCATTTGTCTAATTTGAGTCGAGTGATCAAATGTCGTGAAGCAGGTGGGATTCGAGTCCAGTCATTACACATCTGCTCAGTTTCACTCAGAATATAGAATTTATTATCCTGACATCACTGTTATGGTTCAGGTTATAGTCTGTAGGGAGTATTAAAAATGTCGGTATTTTATAATTGCAACCCTGTGTGCCTTCGCGCAGTTTCATTGCATTCGGATGATGATGCACATGGTTTTGTATACTTTCAGGTGAACATTGGTCTTGTGTAGTCTGTCATACATGCCGAAGCAGTTGATTTTGAGTTGAATTATTATTTTTTTATTCTCAGGTAAGAGTAAATCTGCCAGCAAAGACAAATCCAAGGGGAAAAAGAAGAAAGTGGCTCCCCTCAAGATCAAGATTGCCGGTCAGTCTGGACGAAAGAGGAAAGCGCATTCATCGGTAAGTCACATTGTAACAGATTACCCCCTTTCATCGTCCTTTTTCTTAGAGCTGATTTTGACACAAATTCCTTTAGGCTCTACATGACTTTTTCATTCAGCCTTTCACCAATATTCTACTGCATGCTTATGTACCCTCATCCAATTTCCCGCTTTCTTTGCCTCTCAAAGAGCGACAGCGGAAGCAACTTCAGCGATCAGCTCCCCAGCGACCTGTCGGACGAGGAGGCCAAGAGCGCCCCCTCGGTCCAGTCGGACAGCTCGGCCAGCCGCTCCTCGGCGCGCAAAGCCAAGAAACCCAAGCCCAAGAAGATGATGCCGATCAAGAAGAAGAAGAAAAAGAAGAAAGGCTCAGAGGAAGACGGCTACGAGGTGAGTCTCCAATTTTTGCGAGTATAAAAAAACCCCATGATTTGATGAAAGGTAAAAGTTTGTTGCAAAAACAAGATGATGACCAAGTTCAGTTTTTCGACTGGGCGTGTTCTAACTAGCATCGTGACTTTGGGTGTTATCCCTGGCTACATGGCATATACAGGTTTATGGCTTCTGACTAGCGCCACTTGAGCAGATACATTGACTAAACGGGGAACCGCCAACATAGGGCTGGATAGCTCAGTTGGTAAAGCGCGGAACGGCAATCTGGAGGTTGCAGGTGCAAGCCCCGCTCCAGTCAATTTCTTTGTTCAGTTTTTTAAATAACAGACTTTGATAAGTTGAACTTTTTGTTAAATACGGAATATACACAAGTCTGTGTTGGCATTTGGCTGCATATCTGGCTACCAATAAACGATGCCCTGTATGCATATCAGCAGAAAATACAGTAAAACATGGTACGGCTCAAGAGTTTCAGAATGTTATGGTTACTTTACAACAGGAGCTGTCTCCAAAGTATTTGTTGTTATCAGGAAGTTGTTACGCATACAGGGCATTGTTGATTGAGGCATGAAAATCATCAAAATTGTTAACCCTAACTCCCCAGCGTCTTTTACTAGGAACTTAACCGAGTCAATCAAAATCCATCAATCACTGTGCTTCCAATACAAAACTGTACATGACATAATGGAATCCACCACTGACGCACTGGTTGACATTCATGGACTTGCTACACATGGCTTTTATCACAATAGCAGTACAGGAAGCTAGGCAAAATCAATCAAATACAACTACATGTAGCACATTAGGTCCAAGTCCATCATACTCCATTTCAATTTGAAAAACATCTGGTACACTGACTTGCTCAAAATGCTTGGCACATTTTAACTTTGAATTCTCCAGACCAAAGACACTGTTGCTAATCACATGATTCGGGGCAAGCTCTTGCATAGTTACGTAAGAGACGCTCAGCACCAAAACATTCTTCACAATGGGTGAGAATGGCACAAAGACACCAGACCATGCCGGAGCTGGGGGGTGCTAGCATAAGGCTAGCCCCGTATCACGTGATATAGTAACAGTCTGTTTGGTCGGTAGAGTGCAAAGTTAAAACGTGCAAAGCATTGGATTAAGTCAGCGTTCCAGATATTATTAAAATTTAACTCGCAAATGGCTTATTGGCTCTAATACCTGTGATAGTTTGTGTATAATTCTTACATGGGAGAGTTTAATTTTGGCTTTGCAAGTCACATTCTATACTCAGTGTTGTTGCACGAAAAGATTCACAAGCGTACTTGGGTGGAACTCAAATCCTCCTGTGTACTACTGTACGTTTTCTGTATTTTCCCCCCAGACTGACCACCAGGATTACTGTGAGGTGTGTCAGCAGGGAGGGGAGATCATCCTCTGTGATACCTGCCACCGAGCCTACCATCTGGTCTGCCTGGACCCTGAGCTGGACGCTGCCCCCGAGGGCAAATGGAGCTGCCCCCACTGTGTAAGTAGCAAACCAAAAACCAGAATAAATCTGCAAATGGTCCTTTGAACTCTGTCCTAGAAGAGCAGCTCTTGGCACAGATGTGCAATGTTTTTGTGTGGACTGCGGGCGCACTGTAATGTTCGTCATTCCTCTCTGTATTGTCATCATTTGGGAGGTACTTGTGCGTGGAGTTGAGGGCTTTCAGCACACCGATCCCTCTTGCTGTCTGAACAATCGCAGACAGTCAAAAAAACTTCAGTCCATGCCATACCTTTATACACAAGCTAGTCACCAGCAGCCAGATGATCACATTTCTAGTAAACAATGTGACCAGTCACATTTCATCAACAGACCAAAGCAGGTAACCGGTAGGTACAGCTGGCTTATCAAGCGCGTACAGTCAAAGCACAGGGTGATCAAGCTACATAACCAGTCATAACCAGTCAATTATTCTATGTGTAAACAGGGAGCTCTTGGCCTTACAAAAACAGTTGATTGATTGATGTTGACCACTGACTTGACTTTGCTGAATTTGCCAGCCAGAGGGGGAGTTATTTTAATAGTTTGGTTTGGGGAGTTTGTGGGGGGAGTGTGGCCTAGTGGTTAGGGTTTGTGACTTATAATCAGAGGGTCAGGGATGCGAATCCAGCTGCTGGCCGTATGTTGTGTCCTTGGGCAAGCCACTTCACCCCCACTTGCCTCTCTTCACCCAGGAGTATGAATGGATACCGGCATTAGCCTGGAAGTGGGGCGCTGTGGTCCAATGGTTACGGTGTTCGACTCGTGTGCTGTGGTGCTTGGGTTCGAATCCTGACCGTGGGAACATGGTACTTGTGCTCTTGAGCAAGGCACTTTACCATTATTGCTTCGTCCTTCGGATGGGACGTAAAGCCGTAGGTCCCGTGTGTTGTGTAATGCACGTTAAAGAACCCAGTAACACTTATCGCTAAGAGAAGGGGTTTGCCCTGGTGTTTCTGGCAGTGGCTGCAATATGCGCCGCAGCACCATGTAAACCATTATAAGGTGCTACATAATGGGTCTCATATTTCTCATAAACTTTATTTACCTTTCTTTAATAATTGACATAATTTCCAGGGCCTTGAGTACCTAATTGTTGGTAGATACGTGCGCTATATAAGACTCCGGTATTATTATTATTATCCCTCTCGATTTGCCAGGAAACAGAGGGAGTGCCCGTGCAGGAAGAAGAACAGGACGAACACATGGAGTTCTGTCGCGTCTGCAAGGACGGAGGGGAGCTACTGTGCTGTGACCAGTGCCCGTCATCCTATCACATCTTCTGCCTCAATCCCCCTCTCAAGGAGATCCCGGACGGGGAATGGGTCTGCCCACGATGCTCGGTGAGTCCAGCCAAGAGATAGGGTGCACTTGGGTTGAGAGAGGGGGTCTGCTAAATGGGTTGGGAGGCGCATAAGGCCGAGCAAGACAAACTTGTTTATCGTCTAGGTTTTTGAAAAAAAGTGGCCCTTTTTATCTTTTTGAAGATGGCGGATTTTCCTAGATGGCGGATTTTCCAAAATGGCGGATGGATTCTTCCATTTTCCCGACTCTTTTGCTGATACAAAATATGGGGGTTGATTTAGATAAGGGGGGTAGGGAGCTTGTGCTGGGTTGTGTCGTAGAATTTAGTAACTTTGCGAAAACATTTTTGAAGTGAACTACTTTTTGGAGAAATCAGATTCTTAAAATTGATAACTTTCAAAGTTGTCCGCCCTGCAATAAAATGTATTGTCGTACTATGCTTGGGAACAGTACATGATTTGTGAGATGTAGGTAATGGTTACATTACATAGATTTCCCTAATTGCGTCGATTTTAACATAGTCAGGCATGCAACTTTTCCTCTGAACAGCTGATTTCCTCGTTTTTCACTTATGCCATTAAATACTGAAAAACACTGCATGCCTACATAGTAAATTTCATACGATATTAGTATTTTGCCAAGCTGTCAGAAATCACAGCCTTTTGTATTTAATTTTGATCTGCATTTTTCCAGTGTGAGCCACCCAGGGGCAAAGTTCAGAAGATCCTGACCTGGCGTTGGACCTCGCCCCCTGTCAACACGGACCCCCTGGACCCGGAGTGCGGCAGCCCGACCAAGAAGGAGCCCGGCCTGAAACCCACCCGGGAATTCTTCTGTAAATTCCACGGGATGTCCTACTGGCACTGCGACTGGGTCTCGGAGCTACAGGTAGGGCCACTTGCACCACTACACCCTCCAAAACGCAACAATATGCACACGTAAACAGAATTGCCCTAGGATTGAACATCAACATTACCACAGATAATGAGCAGTCAATCCCTATCCAGTTATCTAAGGCCCCCCCAAAAAATAAGTCGGTCTCTGGTCAGCGCGCGCGTCGATTTTAACCATGCGCGTCGATCTTTTTTTTCCCAAAATGTTCCGCAGTAGCTCCAACAGCGCCCTCTATTGCCGCACCTCCTCCATTTTTTTTCCACAGAGCACCAAGGAATGGGAAATTGCACCAAGGCAAATGATAGAAAGCACCAAGGCAAATTATGGAGGACACCAATGTACACGAGGACACCAAAAAAGCAAAATAGTACCCACCTTGTTTGTACAATTCAAGCTTGAAGGGAAAAAAAAAAAAAAAAAAAAAAAAAGCCGCGTGGCCGCGTCAATTCCGGAACTTTGGTCTGACCAGAGACCGAATATTTTTTTTTTTTTGGCCTAATACTAACCCTCCTTTTGTTTGATCAGTTACAGACATAGAGCTATATTAAATTACTAGAGCGCTAACTCAATGTACAAAGTAATGCCTGATGGGCGCGTCCATGTTTGTCCACAAAACTATGGAAAACTTGAAAGTTTGTACGGCATTTATACGGCTATTTTGATTATCTGCGTTTGTATTCCAAACAGGTGCGTCATCGAAGCTGATACGCCCAAAACGATCAGCACGATCAGCACGATCAGCAAATGAGCGTTTCATTTTGCTCTATGCAAACAGCGCAACGTGTGTGCGTCCCTCCGCTGCAGATGCTTTTCGCCGTGACGTTTTTTGAACCGTCATGACGCGCTTAAGTTGTTGGCGTATCTTCTACTTGCGCGTTGCAGTTAGAGTACACTTTTAAAATTCAATCCATCTATTTTGATTGTGTACTACAAACACTCTCATAAATTCAAAATGTCTGCGCCCAGAGCGGCTTCAAAGCGACTCCGCTCGCAAGAATGACAAGTTAGCGCTCTAGTGATTTAATATAGCTCTATGGTTACAGACAGTCAAAACTTCAGTCCTGTTTCCCTGCCATGCCTTTTGCATAGGCTGGTCACCAACAGTCAGATCAGATTTCTTGTAGGCACTGCAACAGTCAAATTCCATCAACAGACAAAAGCAGGTGACTGGTAGGCACAGCCGGCTTATCAATCTCCTACAGTCAAAGCATAGCTTCATCAGGTTTCATAACAATCACAGCCAGTCAATCCTGCTTTATGTAGGCAGGGGGCACTCAACTGTTAAAAGACTGTCACTTGATTTATTTTGACTAATGAGCTGGCCTTGTTGAAATTGCCAACCAGAGATACGATGCTGATTTGCCAGGCAAATGATTCCAATCCCAACTGCAGCCATTTTCACAACGTGAAGCATTTTACACAGCTTACATGACACAGCACTGAAATTGAATAAGGCATGGAACTTGGTCACGGTGTCCAAATATATTGTTGTGATCAATTGATAATTGATATTGTGTTGTGATGCGTGACTGAAATTAAGTGAAACTCATAGGGGTTGAGGCCATGGCTCAGCGATGAAACTTTCCTGATTTTAATCGGTAATCCGACTAATTGATTTTTCCAACAAATTTCACAATTTTTTTAGGATTTGCCCCACTAAAGATGAATTTTTACGATTTTTCCACAATATGTGATTTTATTCAAATTATTTGGATTTTTCTTATTTCGCAGATGGAAGTGTTCCACATCATCTTGTACCGTAACTACAGCCGCAAGTTTGACATGGAGGAGCCTCCTCCTTTGGAAGACGGGGAGACCTACGGAGGCAACTGGCGGCACAAGCACGGCAACAAAGGCAACGACGAGCACCACATCAACCTGGAGGAGAAGTTCTACCGCTACGGCGTGGCCCCAGAATGGCTCCAGATACAGAGGTATCCATTTTTTTCCCTTGAAACCCTTTTTTGGTCTCTGTTTGATTACCTTAACCCTAACCCCCTAGGCCCTTGTGGCTAACAACCATCCTCAATCCTCCAAAATCCTCCAAAATTTTCCAAAATTTTGCAACTCTGCCTAAATTTGTCAAAATTGTCAGACAGTCCTGCCTCAAAATGCATTCATCCTCAATCCTCCAAAATTCTCCTCATCCCAAAACTTTGCACTCGTGTTTAAATGAAGGATAACCAACGCCAAATCCTTCAAAATCATCAGACAGTCCTGCCTCAAAATGCATTCATCCTCAATCCTCCAAAATCCTCTTGTGCTTCAATCACCATTCATCCTCAATCCTCCAAAATCCTCATGTGCTTCAATCACCATTCATCCTCAATCCTCCAGAATCTTCATTTGATTCAATCACCATTCATCCTCAATCCTCTAGAATCCTCCAAAACCGCCAGGAGGATTTTGGAGGAGTGAGGTGGGTTAGGGTTAACCCCCAAGTAGTTCCTCAGGACTACCCTGCTAAATCCAACAGAGTCCAACCGGAGTTTCCTGCTCAATCCACTGTGCCTTATTTTTAGTTGTCTGCTGAATCCAACGGAGTCCAACTTGGTGTTATAATGCGGTCCTGTTGCCTGCTGAATCCAATATTTGCATCAGGAATGTGCACAAGGGGTTAACTGCTCAATCCAACAGGCTCCATCGGGTATATGATTTGGTTGGATCCTGTTGGATTCAGCAGGGTTAGGGTATCAGGTTTGTGATTCTAAAGTCCCGATTGTCTGTAATGCATTTCCATTGAATTTTTTATTTCTAAGTCGACTTTTATAAGTCGCCATTTCGCTCAAGTCGTCGTGTTGCTCTCGGTCCCTTTTCCATAAAAAGCCTAACAAAATCCTTTGTGTAAGTCGGCTTTCAAAAAATCACGCATTGGCATCGACTTCCTATTGGGGTTGGCAAGAAGTGTAGAGTGAAAAGTGGTTTGGCACGGCCCGTGATCGCTGCATATGCATCGGTGTCGCAAAAGGGTGTCCTACTGCATACATCGCATATGCATCGTGAGCATATCAATACCAGTACCCCCTCTAGTCTGTACGCATGAGCTCTGTCCATTTTGGGGTTGTCTTATTGAATGATGCAGTCAATACCAGTGCTGCCGTCAATGCGTGCGTGGTACACCACGCACACATTTAATTCGTAACTGTGCACGTACATTATGTATTACTATTTTGTACATGTGGTCTCCACTATCAATACCCCAAACGTGATGATAAAATTCGAGGATTAATTTGCTGGATTCAACTCGAGCATTAAGGAGATAAATCAGGGTAAATCGGAGCCAATTAGTGCAATGAATCATGTGTGCAAAATGGCCATTCATGTAAGTCGGCAACATGACGTCTTACAGCAGATATCGGCATTCGCTTAAAGTCGTCACAAATTCTCGGGTCCCGAGAGTGCCGGAGTTTGCTGTATATTCCAAACTTTAATAATTCCTTCACTTGATTCTTAATCCTTTTTATCGTTTCTGTTTGTTTGTTTTTCCTTTGCTGAACAGAATCATCAACAAACAGGTGCGTCCTCGCTCGGGCAAGACCCTGTATCTGATCAAGTGGCGCTCGCTGAACTACGACAATTGTAGCTGGGAACACAACGATCTACTGGATGATATCCCTGACGGACCCAAGCACATCGAGTACTACAACTCACACAAGTAAGACTGTCAATACTTTTTATTATTTTCCCGGATTTTTCTATTGGATCGTAGCCAATTATAACTGTACAGTGAAAATTAAAGGGAATATACATCATTTGCTTTTGCTGTAATTTTCAGAAATGGATGGAATTGGGGGGTTGGAAATATATAGAAAATATAGTTACACTGACTTTTTTGAGGTTTTGGGTTCGAAAATGCTATAAAAACCAAGAAAAACGATCATTTTCCTGTAGTCTGGTTCCCTGACTCCATATAAGAAGAAACAGAGCAGTTTACATACATTGGGGAATTGTAAGGTCAGGGAACCTGTCTAGCTGGCTCGTACCTGTTCATAGGTTTGTAATCGATTGCAAACAAGTGCGATGGTCAATTGGGGCCAGTATTTGAAAAAAAAGCCAGCTGTTTCCAACGCTGATCGGCTGATCAGCGTTGGAAATTGATACAAAAATACCCCTTTTCTTTAAAATGACAGTATACCAGGTGCCATGATTTTACAGGATGCTTTACACTGTCATTCACTAACAGTCCAGCAAGGTACATGTATTTCAAAATGATTTGGTAGTTTTATTTTTTGATTTTTGCAAATGTTGTATTTTCCCTTTAACTTATAAAATAAATAAAGGCTAATTGTCTCAGATGAAAACCATTTTTAAGTAAATGTTGGATTGTTGTATGCTAAGAATGTTTTGATAAATTATAGAAATTATACAAATCTTCATTTCCAATGTATTCATCTTCGTTTAAAAATCGTCTATCATGGCTTTTCAATTACAATATCCGATTACCGGTACCTTTGAAACTAAACACTGCGTTGCAATGTTAATTTGTTCTCCCGTTTGCTAGGAGAACCATGCACACACCGGTGGAAACCAAAGTGAGCAAAAAGAAGAAGGGGGGAAAGGGCAAAAAGTCCAAGAAAGAGGAGAAGGAGGAAGAAGAGGAGAAAATCGATGTAAGTAACCCTAACCCTAACTCAAATCCTAACCCCAACCCTGTGAGATCCTACAAAAAGCCACAAGCTTGGAGGATTTTGTATGATTACGGAAGGCAGGTACATGTAGAGACCATTCAATGTCATGTTACATGGGTCTTGTGAAAGTGGATTTAAACTCAACTCATAAAAACCTGTCAACCTCGCTGTCTTTGTGCTTCAACCCTTCAAACTCCACCAGGTGATTTTTGTTGGAAGTTGAAGGATTTTGGAAGGAAGAGAGCATTCAATGTGACGTTACATGGGGCTTGTGAAAGTGGATTTAAACTCTTAAAAACCTGTCAACCTCTCTGTCTTTGTGCTTCAACCTTTCAAACTCCACCAGGAGATTTCTGTAGGAAGTTGAAGGATTTTGGAAGGTAGAGACCGTTCATTGGGATTTTACATGGGGCTTGTAAAACTCACTCCTAAAACATGGAAATCTTCTTAACCTCTGTGTCTTTGTGCCTTAGCTGTTCAAAATCCACCATGAAATTTTTGTAGGATTTTGTAGGATTTTGAAAGGTACATGTAGAGCCCATCCCTGCGACTTTTCATGGGGCTTGTAAACTCACTCCTGCAATTTTAAACCTCTCAACCTCTCTGTTTTTGTGCCTCAGGCTTTCAAAATCCATCGGGAGATTTCTGTGGGATTTTGTAGGATTTTGAAAGGTAGAGGCTATTCACTGTGACCTTACATGGGGCTTGAGAAAGTGGATGTAAACTCACTCCCTAGAAGCCTAAAACCTCTCACCCTCTCTGTCTCTGGCCTTAATCCTTCAAAATCCACCAGGGGTTTTCTGTAGGATTTTGAAGGATTGAGGAATGCAGAGCCCATTCACTGTGACTTTTATGGGGTTTTTGAAACTCACTTCTAAAA